>JAPYZS010000290.1:0-81453 GCA_030522925.1 Trissolcus japonicus | reverse complement strand
GTCAATCAAACAAAACAAACACGCCTGTCAATGAAAAATAAACGATGACGCGTGAATTGGCTGCATATCCAACTTCACGATAGCATCAACTTTTTATATCCGGACGGACGGACGGACGAATAAAACTGGATATTTTTTGTAATTATTTTTCTTTTAGGAAATACAAAATTTTTTATTCCCCAGATTGACTGCGACCAGTCGTCAAAATTATTGGATTCGAAGAAACGACAACTCTATCGGAAGAAAACGCCAATCCTGACAACCAGGGATTCTGTGTTGCGTAGTGGTTCCCCACCACCGGTGCCTGGCAGAAAACATGAACCGATTCAAACTGATCTTTTTCTTGAAGAAGTATATTGTCATGATATTTTTAATTAATATTGCAATTTTATATTAAGAGGGCATCGAAGTCAAAATTGATGAAAATTGAAGAAAAATTGGAAAAAATTGTTATTGCATATTCTTATACCTTTCAAGTTTTTTTTTCATGTGGTGCCATTTTTGAGTTTGAAGTTTTCAAATATTCAAAGCATTTTTTTGAGAAATTGAGCAAACCGATTTTACTTTTTCTACTTTCAAAATAATCAGAAGAACAAGACGAAGGTTTTGACCTGACAGAATTTCGATAAATTCCTTGTAACAATATTTCTATACACTTTTCTGCAAATTTATGCGATTTTTTGCCCATTCATCGACACTTTTTGGAAGAATGTCGATAACTTTTTCTTCAATAGACATAAAAATTCCGTCAGTACAAAACTTTTGTCTCGTACTTCTGGTTATTTTAAATGAAAAAAAAAATTAAAATTGGTTTGCACAATGTCTCAAAAAACTGTCTTGCAAATAACCATATTTTCGATAGTTATCAACAAATTAATGACAAACAATATATTTTTTATACTTTTTGACAAGCAATGTCCTCTTAAAAAAATATTGTCTAAACTGAAACGATTTTCAGTTTCCCGAGAAACCTGACGAAGTTGAAATTGCAACACAAACGGACTACTTCTTGGATAGACCTCCCACTCCTACATTTTGTTCCTCTGTGGAAGGAAAAGATGTTTCAACACAAATAGAACCTGGTGAAGTAAGAAAACATCTTTTATATTATTTGAAACACTACTTTTTTGTTCTTTTTTTGCAGTTATTTATACAAATTTTATTTTCAGCTCTTCAACTACGATGAAGAAATTCAGCCAATCTTAGAGGTTCTGGTTGGAACAACTATCGAACAAGCCTTAGTTGAAGTTCTTGAAGAAGAAGAGATCGAAACATTGAAAGAACAGCAAAGAAAGTTTCTTGAATTGCGAGCTGCAGAAAAGGCTGAATTGGAACGACTCGAAGAACAAGATAAACGATTAAGAGAAGAAAAAGTAATAATAAAAGAAACCAAATTTGGTTTATCAGTTTTTTCTAAATTTTAATTTTATAAATAATAGGAGGAATTATCTTCTTTTTAAAAATATTCAGTGGAATATTTATCGTTATTTGTTAATTATTATATCAACTGAAATAGAAATCACGAGATTGATAAATTTTTTTATAATTCAGGAGCGCCGTGAAAAACAAGAGGCGGATGAAAAACAAGCGGATGAAGAGACGATGGACCGCGTGGCTGCCACTTTAATGCTGACAAGTTACATTGCCGAACTTCTTCCAGCAGTTTTGGAAAGTCTGAAAATTTCCGGAATATTAGTTGACGATATTAAAGCTGGTATGATGAACAACATTTTTTTTATTTTCTTTGATGAACAATTTTTTTGACTGGTTTATTTTGATGCATATTTTTCAGAAGTGGAAGAAGATTTCATGCCCTGGTTGATGAAACAAGTCAAAAAAGAAGTAGGAACTGTTATCGAAAGTAGAGAAATACTAAAAGGTAAAAGCAAGCAATTTCAAATAATTCTAATTTATCACTTATACTTTTAAATTATTGTTTTGCAACAATTTTTATTGTCGCAAATGAATGCCTCAAATGAATGTCTGTCAAATGAATTTTTTTGATGAGACGGCGCCACATAAATTTGTATAATACTAATCGGCTGGTGCCGACTCGTAGCTTTTAGGTCTGCTTCGTCGTCCGTTGAAAATTTCGGTGATAGTCTCTGACACCAATACAAATGAAAAACTTTTAATTCAACATCGCCTATCTATTATAAAAAAATTAAAAAACGATAATTAACCATTTTATAACATTCAAACATTCATTTGATCTTTGATTATTCAAGTTTTCTTAATTGCATGTCTGTGATAACTAAAATGTTTGTTCCAAAAAATGCGAAAAAAAAACGTTTTGATAGCATTTTGATGTGCTTACAAAAAATAAATCCGAAGTAATTTTTAAAATTAGTAATCATCAGTCGACTGCAAGTTAGTGACCGATAAAATGAAAAAAAAATCTTTTAGTAGAGTTAATCGATATTATGACAATAAATTAAAACGTTCCGTCATCCTGATGTGTCAAAACAATTTTTGCAAAAAATGAATTTTATCAATAATAATTTTTTTCATATCGCATCAGAGAATTAGGGCAATTTATCTTAATGAGAATAAAACAAACTGCACTCAGTGCAATAAATTTTTCTTGATAAAATTAATATCTGTTTTTTCGACTAGGATCTATTGTATCTGCACTGGTTTAAGATATATAAATGAGCTAATTAAGATTAGAAAATAACATCTTTCTTAATATGCAAAGAATTTTGTATGTAAATATCAATAAAATTACATATAAATGAAATTATGTACGATATTTTAATTCAATTATTGTTAGCCAAATTTGTTTTGAAAAAAGTCGTCGTCATAATTTGCCAATTGATTGAATTTATAAGGTAAATGTCCCAGTTAGTGACCGTATACCTATGAGTGACTTTCTGTCATGGAAATTCTAGAATATGGAATTGATATTTTTATATTTTAGGTAAACTCTCTAGAATTAATTATTAACAAAAACAAGTGGTCACTAATTGGTACATGTCGGTAAGGTTAAGGTGGTCGCTAACTGGGACATTTACCTTATGTCATTGAAGCGTCGGATGCAATAACTAGACTTGCACTCGAAGGCCTTGTTTTCAAAATAAAAAAGTATCGAAAATTTTTGGATTTCAATGTATTCTAAGTAGCAAAGTTGTTTTTGGTTAGATCATAATAAACAACTTTGCCACTTAAATTACGTTGAAATCCAAACTTTTCTCAAAACTTTTTTATTTTGAAAACATAACCTCCGAGCGCAAGTCTGGTTATTGCATCCGACGTTTCAATTAATTTCTTTCATTGTTCAATTTTAATTATTTTATAAATTGTATGTTCCAGAAATTTTGCGTGCAATATTAATGAATCGTGCAGAAACTTACAAAAGACTGGGAGAAGAGTACGATTATTCCAGAAATAAAATTACAACAGAACTGAGTGTCGACTTGGAAGAGGAATCTGACATGAATTTTCCAATTAAGGATCAATCAGATTTCCTATAACTCTCAAAGTTATGCATTAACTCTCAAAGGTGCGCATTAAAATTCATAACAATTTATAAAATCTAACTTACTCACAATGTAACTCGCACTTACAACGAACCGAACAAAAAATTAACATTGCAATTTTGTTAACAGGTTTGCGAATCCCTGACAAACCATTGATGAAAGTTTTGTGAAAATTATTTAAATAAAAAGAACTTTTAATAAAAATGAACTGCGTTTAATTTTTTCACATCCATATTAATTACAACGGATCAATGCTCTCTTAATTAAAAAATAATTTGAGAAAATAATCATTAAATTACAGAAAAATTTTAATTTCTTCTATAATTTAAAAAAAACTGTTTGGTGTTATTTTTACACAAAATGATTTATTTGTGTTACATTTTTTTCTAATGACTTCCCTATATGTTCATGTAAAATTAACAAACATATCACAAATAGTCAACATCGATGCTGTAATTAATGTACACGGAACTACATTGTTGAATCCATATCATATTCGAAACCTGAATTTAAGTATCAATCAAATTAGAAACTGAAAAACCTGAGGAGGGGGAGGGATAGCTCAATGAGGCTTCTCGAAATTCCCCAGGCTTAATCACTATCCAATTCCCACACAGTTCATATCAGACACTAAATTGAATGTATATATTATCGCACTGATAGTTTTTAGTTAGTTACCATCTCAACTTGACTTTTCGATATATTTTGTTGGATATTTTGTTGATTTTTTCGTGACTAAAGGAACCTTCATCATTTCTGTGTTCAACTAAGGATGGTTTCTTATGTTCCAAAATATTTCCCTATATTTACACCAATTTTCTCCGACGTAAACTATGTCTCAGTGAATTCTGTGTCTCCGAAAGTTAAAGCCCTTCAGTTCATCAATTGTGGTGTCAGTACAACATGCGTAGATACGAGAGATTTCGGATTGGAAACTCCATCGAATATCCATCAGGTGATCCTTCATTTTTTATTAATAAAAATAATTGAAATTTTCGATTTAAATTTATTTTATGAAATTATGTTTACTTAAAGGTTTATGTTTTCGAGCGCGATGGCCTTGTGGTGTCCCAAGAAAAGGTGCTGAATTCCGTCTGGATCAAGATGATTAGCATTGCAAGCCACCCGCGAGCGACCAACGTAGAACTGGAAGCTACACCCAGCGGAATTACACTCAAAACTGTTCGACCTATCTATCCTGGAGAGCCACTATTAATGTGGTTTGGTAACAATCTTCGTTCTATGTTCAATATTCCTTACCTCACTGCTTCCAATATTCGTAAGTTAATCTTCTCAAATTATTCCTTACAAATTTTGTTAATATTTTTTTAACTCAAGTTCAATGTTTAGGTTTAAGTTCGAAATTTTTAACAAGTTGCTTTGTTTGTTTTAATGATTTAAACATTTACTCACATAATATTTATTTCATTAAAATTCTATGAAATCATTATACCATGTTCTAGATAACACAGATTACAAATGTCATTCGTGTGGAAAACTATTCAGTTGGCCGAATTACCTTCTAATGCACCAAACTTTGAAATGTGACTCAACATCGATCGGTGATTTTTGGAAGTCACTGGCAAAGGACTGGGTTTCCGTCTTCAGGTCATACACTGACTTTAGAATAGACAACATCCTGTCATGTGATAGTACAAAGCACTTTCCGAAACGTCCGATCAGTCTCAGATCAGTTAACTTTAGCTCAAGTGGCAATGTCGAGAAGAAACATTTGAATTACGACCCGCTGACAATGGAAAATGAAGCTAGCAACAATGGCAGAACTGCTGATGGATTTTTTCAATGTCGGATCTGTCTGAAAAAGTATTCTAGAAAACATGGACTTAAAATTCACTTCAGGTGAGAAGAAAAATCGAGATGAAACAAAACTGAATTTAAAGTGAAATAAAAGAAAATAATATGTCTGTAATATTTTTGTTTATTGCAGAATTCACACCGGATATAAGCCCTTATTGTGCAAAGTGTGCAACAGAGCTTTTGGAGATCCGAGTAACTTGAACAAACACGTACGGTTGCATGCGACGTCAGAAGCTGCGAATAAGTACAAGTGTGACGTGTGCAATCAAGGCGTGATACGAAGACGGGACCTCGAACGGCATATGACACTACACCACCCTGAATTGGTGAATCATAAAGAAAATTAAGATGCTGGGCTTTACGCAATTATCATCATGTGCTGTGGCAAAACCATATACATTTTATTGTTTGTATTTGATTGTTGATTTTTGAGCTGAAACTACCTAACTAGCTAACAGGGTTAGCTAGTTACCTAACTAGCTAACAAACAAGGTTAGCTAGTTAGGTAGGACTAGCTTAGTTTAACTAACAAGGTTAGTTATGGATGAAGTTCGTTTTTTAATATAAAACTTCTTTGTGATACGTGTTGTGAGAAAATATTTATTTTTATATATTATTATAATATTCAAATTGTAAATTATGTACATATTTTAAATAATTGTAATTAATTAAATTTCTTATAAACAAAATAAACGTGTGGTCTTATAAACGATACTTAAATCAGTTTGAAAAATATAACACAGGAAGACGTGAAACAAAAATTGTTTAAATCTTTTTTTCGTAATTGAGAGAAAACAATTGAAAGTCTCTGTCATCTTATTTATTAATTCACGCACACATAAAGTATATGTACATAATAAAAACTTTTATATTCAATCAACATGTTCACTTTGGTAAATATCAAACATTTCACATTTCACACTACTACAACTTTTGGTACCAGTTAACACTGGAATTATTGTATTTTACATATATACCCAAAAGTACTGAAATCGTCAATTCAACAGCTTAGCATATTGTTTATCAATAACATTTTTTGGACAATATTGTTTCAGTCATAATATTATTTCAGATTGTACAATCAAAATATTACTAATTTATTAACTGCACTGCTTTGACAAATCGAATTATACTTTAGAACTTAATTATTGAAATATTTACAATTGAAGTATCGGATGCAATAACCAGACTTGCTCACCTTTCAAAGGTAAAAAGTATCGAGACAATTTTTGACTTCTATTATACTTATTATACAATATTCTTTAAGGAACAAAGGTGTTTGTTATGATCTGAAGAACCACTTTGCCTCTTAAAGTACATTGAAATCCAAATTTTCTCGATATACTCGTTTGCAATGACAGTCTGTAGTAATTTGATAACTCCAATACTTATAATGTTAATAATTATGTCTCGAGTTAAAACTAATCCGCTGAATGTTTCTTCTCTATGTGCCTCTCCAAGTCTCTCCGTCTGACCATGCCCTTATCACAGTACTTGCATTTGTACCGTGCGTTTTCCGAATTTAGGTGCAATCGTACATGTTTGTTCAGATTGCTCGGATCCCCAAATGCTCTTCCGCAATACTTGCAGTGTAAAGGTTTGTACCCAGTATGCGTCCTGAAAATGATTATTATAAATTAAAAATTGTTTCAGACAAAAAAAAACGGAAAACGTCTAAATACATCTTATAAAATGAAAATTACCTGAAATGGATTTTGAGCCCGTACTTTCTGGAATACCTTTTATGACAAATCACACACTGATAATTTCCGTCATTCGTCTTTCCATTACTACTGGCTTGATTTTCCAAAACTAGAGGATCCGACGTTGGTATTCTGTTATCTTCACTGGTGTATCCCAACTCAACATTTTCCATGGAATAATCATTGATGCTATTAAGAGAACAATCCGAAACCAAGTGGAACGCAGAAAGTCTCCCCGAAGTCTTCCTTAGGGAGTTTGATTTCAACCTGAACTGTCTTTCCATAGCACTGGAAAATGATTCTGCCGCCGAAGTAACTATCATGAGTTTTCTCAATGATTCGGTGTATTCACTGTTCATTAACTCGGGCGTGGATCGTCGATGCAAGGTAGATTCCAAGTTGGTCGAAGGTAAAAGCGGGTTCACAAATTTTGGCACAAAATCACTATAATGCATATTTGAAGTTTGTGATAGTTGAAAGTTGGTGTGAGGATAAGGAAGACTGTTGCTGTCACACAAGATGCTGCTCATCAGAAATGATGGTTTGCTGTATTGCACTGCTATGCTCTGCCAAAGAAAGTTGATCGTTAACTTGTCGCACTTCAGAGCTATGTGCAGCTTCAGAGGATTCGGCTCGTCGAAAGTGCGATCACAGAGATGGCATTTGTAGGTAAGATTTTCTGTGATAAAGAAAGTAAGCTTAAACGTATGAAAACATTTTGAATTTATTTTCAATTTTGCAAACGTGAGATTTACCTTCGATGTGACAGCTGGTCAAAAATGGAATATCCAAAACAGCTCGGAATTTTTCGCCAAACCACATCAAAAGCGGTTCGCCAGCTGAAACGGTTCGCTTGACTTTGAGTATCAAACCTTCCTTTTCTGCTTCAAGTTCCACATTACAGCAATGATGGTCTGTTGCTAGTGTGATTTCTTTGATCCAAGTTGAAGTGTTCACCATATTGTTGGACGGAAACAAACGCGATTGGATTTCGCACACCTCTACTTTGAACTGAACAGAACAAAATTCCAAAAGTTAAAAAAACAGTTTAAAAAAATAAAACGTTCAAATTAAATTTATTCAGTTAAACATATTTTATTATTACTGAGATGAACTCACCCGATGTTGAGTTTGTTGCAAATAATCCAAACTGAAATCCTGCGCACTGACGAATTCCGTCTGCGAATTCGCAGATAACACTGTGCCCGCGCGGACCCTGAATTGTTCCTCCTCACGGACGTGATTTGTAACAAATAAATTTGGCACCGATGATAAAATAGCTGAAGTGAAGTACATCTTTTTGTTCGAAGTGTCCAACATTTTTACAATTATGTACACTTGCAATGTTAATTATTTAATGTTCCAGTGAATGACTAGCTTTGAAACACACGAGTTTGCAAAACATCCGGAAGACCTGGTGGCAGCTCGAGCCTGCTCTGACTGATGATCGCTAATGAAATAACTGGGACTGATATGTGTTCAGCTGATGATATTCGGCTGCAGTGGTCTAAGCGGGGGACTTTAACGAGAGGGATGACTTGTTCTACGCCCCCTTCTAGTCAAAGCACCTTCCGTGGTTACTATTGGTCCTGCATTATAGGATGCAGTGCAATAGAATTAGAAGTTTTTAATTCAATAAGGTGTCTATATTTTTGGCAATGTCCAATCTCTGCCAAATAAATAAAATGCTGCTAATCCGTAATTAATAATCAGGGTAAACTCTTTCGAAATAAAAACTTCTGATAAAAAATAGTTTGGTAAACTCCGCTGAAAAAAAATGTCGGAAAAATAGATTAGTCTTTCGATTAATTTCAGAATTCGATTAGGTTCGATCACCAAAAAATTATTCAATATATAATAATGAAATAGAATACAACATTGATGAAACATCGCGGACAGGGAAAAGAAGTTCAGATTTTAAAGATGAACAAATGAACAGATTTTTTTCCTACGACAAAAGGCGCCTGCAAAATAATAAAAGAAACGTAAACAATGTTATCAGTGTGAATTTTACAATAAAGAAAAGAAAAACAAATTGAAATCATACTTTTTGGAGAAACTTAGTTTTGCAGTATCAGAAAAAAAATTTTGGCAATTTAATTGACCACGCTCACTTATCTTTATTTGCCCTTGACATAAAAACAGAGAGATAAGAAGCTCGAAATTAAGCCTAATGAGGCATTCACAAAAGAAAAAGGAAAAAAGAAGCGTTAGGTGGAGCATGACCTATGTTCCACCAATCAAAATGCAAAACAGAAAAATTGATAAAGGAAGTGACAGGTGTATCACAACAAACATTGATTGAAATTGAGAGAATTTTATGAATTGAAAAAGTTATATAATTTGCAAACGATATAAACAAAATTTGTTTTGTAAAAATGATTAATTAATTGAATTATTGAAATTCGCGATTTGAAAAACTTTTAATCACTTACACTAAACAAATCACTAATTATAACTCCGAATTACAATGGTAGTGATGGAAGTGTTTCAGAACGTGAATTTTTTTGAAGCAATAACATTTGAAAATTCACTTCTTGTCAAATTTTCCGTCACTATTCGCACGATTAGTCTTAGAAGTGCAGGTTTGCTGACGTCAGGAAGGCACCGTCCCTCTTGATAGGGCTGTAAAAGCTTCATGTGAAAGGACATTGTTTGATTCAGCTGCGGACCAATGTTCATCTCATCACAGACAGGGGATCAAACGGCAGTACGAAAGGTGCATTTGAATCAACGCTTGATTAACAAATTAAGCTCTTCATTCTTCTCGAATGCTTGCACTGATCGCGTGCTACCGATAACTTCCGATTTGCGTGATCGTCGTTTCATTTAATCTCACAGATAAACTCCACTAGATTACGGCGCCAGGCTTGGGCATTATTTTTTTTTTTTTTTTTTTTTTTTTTTATGATATCTCTATCTGTAGAGAAGGTAACAAATTGCAAATTTCATAAGAGGCACAATCAAATTGAAATCTATTTTCGTCAATTTTACATTTTTGCAAACCTGCCCAAATCCTCATGAGTTTATTGATGCTTTTTGTTATGTTCTTTACTTGTTTCTGTTTACTTATGTTTTTCATTTTCATTAATTCTTCCAATTTTTATACCAAAACAGAAATGAATATTCGATGTGGGTAATTTAATTGAAAAAATTAAACGAAATGAATTTGTTGGAGCAACGAGTGGTCCACCGGTCGTGATTCATCGCGTATGGTGTCGAATCGGGGAATGACACAAGTGTTCACAAGCCGCACACCAACCCCTCAAAATTCGTGCAAGGAACGGTACTCGGAAGACCATCGGCGGCTCTTTTTCTTCCACCCCACAAATGCCACGCATCGCAGCATCCCCGGTAGCAAGTGTTCCGGAGGTCGTAACCCATTACATCCAACCTCATTCATTCAGGAAATAGACATTCGAATGGGGTATCACCGCTTATTTATCTAAATAATAAAAAAAGTCTAAAATATTATCGACTGAATGTTTTCCATCATTAGGTCTCATACATTGATTCTTTTCATTGATGTTTGTCTTAGAATTTCTCCCAAAACTTCTACTTCTAAATTAAACTTCTACCATTGTAATTCAATACAATTGATTTTTATTGCAACTGAATTTAAAAAAAAAAACAAATTTGTTAAATTATTTCACTCTTTTTTTATTTTCACAAATGTTGCAATTATAAAGTTTCTTCTAAACTAATTGAATTTGAAATTCACGTTTCAATTTGATTGCAATTTGGCGAACAAAAAAGTTTTAGCATAAACATTTGCGTAACTAAAGTTGGCAAGGCAGGTGGTGTCAGAATTGATGGATGTTAGCGGGTAACACTGCGAGCATTATTGTTTTCGCAAGGCGGGGTTCAAAATTTGATCCCCGATATGAGGATTTGTCTCTTTTCTGCATTTCCCTTCTCCTGTCTCACTCCCCTTGAAAATCAGGGTGTATTGAAAGAACGAAGCAAACCGCGGCAAGTGTTCCGCCGTGACCAATGAGTGCTTGCACGCATGTGTGCGCTTCCCAATGCGATATTAATATCGCGATTATCATCTACGTATTATCACGAGACCCCCCAGCCCTGGTCGCGCAGTGGTCCAAAATAAGCCCGGACCCTTCGCTCTTACGCCCGAACGCCACTTACGATTACATCTTAGATCGCGCGATACTTTTTTGACATCAATTTTCGCATTTCATAAAATATTATTAATGATTTATCGTTGAGTTCTCTATGCAAAGTCGTATCCCATGTTCCATCAATTTTTTTTGTGGCACATTTTTTTCAAAGTACATTTTTATTAAGAGTACAATTATTCTTAGTTAATCTATTTAATAATAAATCTGAAAAGTAATTCAAAATGAGGTACAATGATTTTAATTTTCAAAAACGTTGATTCAGTTTTAAAACAAATTAAAAAAAAAACAATTGTTGCCAATTTTCGCAAATAAATAAAATTGAAAGAATAAAAGTTGATGGACGAAAAAGTTATTAGACATAGTGAGTTTTATGATTCTTTTATATTTAATAATACATCAAAGTCGTGGTTGTATGTCGTGACATATAATGCCGCAATTGTGGATGCAGCCGGGGTGAAGTCTAAGTTATTGTTGCATTAGTAGGGAGTCTTCTATAAAGACGATTCGTTTCGCTTCTGCTAGTGTCAAAAGTTTGCTATTAATACCCCTCGCAAGGAGACATTGGTCTATGCATTATTAATATTTTTGTCCACCTCCTCTCATCCAACCATTGTTTCTTCTGCAAAGTGCAACTTGTTTTGAAGATCCTTTAAAATTTTTTCTCAAAACTTCAAAATATTGATCTCTGTTTTTCTTTTTCATAAAAATTGTGTTCATAAATATGAGTGATTTGATTTCAA
This sequence comes from Trissolcus japonicus, assembly GCA_030522925.1. Taxonomy (NCBI): domain Eukaryota; kingdom Metazoa; phylum Arthropoda; class Insecta; order Hymenoptera; family Scelionidae; genus Trissolcus; species Trissolcus japonicus. Next base: position 69,577 of record JAPYZS010000290.1, on the reverse strand, counting down.
AATTCAACATATTACAAAAGTTATACAAGTTTTGTCTCAAACTTAATTTCAGCCAGATATGTATATCACCACAGGAAACGTTGAAAAGTCAAGTAGTGAATCATTGTTTTCATCTGTTATTCACAATTTTGACACTTACAGTTAAATGCATACGGAGTCACGTGGCGCAGACATATTGCACACGTATTGGGGAATCATGCAGCATGTAACACGACACGCGACCATCCGATACCCCGCAGAGTGATTGTGTTGTACCGCTTTGAAAGCGACATTAAACCATTAAGAACTGTTTACTTGATTTCAAGAGTCAGTTCTGATTGCCAGACTGCATAGCGAGAGGTATATCATATTTCTGATCAACTGATAAGTCTCATTCCAGCATCCATTTAAAAATCAATAGAAATTGTGCATTTTATGGTCAATTTTCTTACACAAAAAAAAAAAGAAATATTTATTTTATAACTTTGCATAAAGATTCCCTTTTCTCAAGCACAATACCATAAAGCTTTCACTTTTAAAACTTGATTCTTTATCAAAATTAAATTGGATAGATTTATTCCTAATTAAATTGCTAGTTCAAACAAAAACATCCTGACAAGTAAAAGAAATATAGTTCGTTTTTTTTTCTTACAGCTTATTTTCTTAGGACTTGATTATTTATTTGTATTTCTCGCTGCAATAAAAAATGTCACTGATATAATATTAGAAACGAGGAAGAATCACGTGCGTCGGGCAGGTGATACGGGTCACATGACAAAATAATGCCAGGGCCTCCCCTGCAGTCGTCGTGTACATGGCAAGTGCGACACAGCTCGTCCCTTTCGATTCACTTGGCACACAAGTTTTGTGCATATAATGCATTACCTCCATCCCGGTTAGCGAAGAAGGACCCCGCTTAATTTAATCCAATACAATATGCTGCTTCCCTGTCGACTAGGTATCGTCCCCGCAGTTACATTGGGGCAGCAGTGCTAAACTGGATGCCCAGCTTTCCGCAACTCTCCTTTGCTCAATACGCCATGAAACCTCATCTCATTATAATGGACTACATTTTGATTGGGATTAACATATCTATCATAATTTATCCACAAAGATCTGTAGATCGGCATTTTTTTATAATTATATAATACAATCAGAACAATATTTTTCACCTACAGGAAATATACAATTTTCTACAGTTTCGTATAAAAATGTTGTTCATTGTTTTAAGAATTTATTCCGTAATATTGAGTTTTTTTGCATTTTTTGGAGTGAAGGTTTATTATAGATTCTTCGATGAAATAGAAATTAATATTTGGAAGTGTAATTATTTTTGAATGACTGTCAAAGAATCATAAGCGATGCGACGATCTTATTTGCTATGGTGATTCTGGAGACTGGTTTGAGGGGCAGAGGCAAAAGATAGATTTGTTTCGCAGCTGTGTACACGGGTTAATGTAGGAAGAATGTATTATTGGGGTGAATTTCTGGTTAAAGTGTTTCTAAATCCAAAATTAACTTGCCCTCTGTTTGAGCTCAAGGTAGGATCAAAAGTGCTAACTCTATTGCACACGTAAAGGCTTAAATTATTAATCACCAAAAGACCATTAACCTGTTGTTCAATCAAATCAACTTTTCTAAACTGTAACATTAAAAGTTATGACTGAATTAAAAAAAGAAAAAACAATGGTGTAATGTAACAAACAATGGTAGTTGAAGTAATAATTAGAAGAAATTCATTACAAAAGTTTAATTTTTATTATCTGTTTATAGGTGAGGTGGAGCATAGTACATACATGAGGTTTTTGACTACAATGAGTCCTGTAGTAATTTCACGTAATATGTACAAAGTCGTAAGACAAATTCTAGCGTTATGTAATACCTGCAGAACCATAAGAAATCACATCAATTAAATCATTATTGTTAATTGAGATTGAATGACACCGTTAAATCAACACGAACTTAATATACCTAAAGGAAATTATATTTTCGTTCAAACAATTTGACGTTTTCATCGTGAAGATTCAACTTCCTACAGATAAATTTTCTTTTTAAATCATATCACTGTTGAAAATCACTGTTGATTCAAAAGTGTCTGTTCAATCAGTTTAGTTCATTTTTAACCGATGCGTTTTCTTAAAGTAATAAATCGTCGTACTTGTTTCATTTAAGTTACCACTAACTTATAACCCATTACATTTTCAAGCTACATTAAACATTCAATTACGAAGACAAAAAAGACTGAATTAGATAAAAAAACATAGGAATAACACAATTATTCTCTCAAATGGTCTACTTTTTGCGAAACGTTGATTAACAAATGATAAGGTGCAATTCGCATGATTGCAGCCTATGAACAAATGAGCAAATCCAGGCAAAATTGTGAAATCACACAAATCGTCGCAGATCAACAAATCGTATAGCAGATCAACCTAAACTATTACTTTCGTACGAGTCAGTTTGACAAATCGTTCATTTCAATCCGTTTGATTGCAATTAAAACAGGACTGTTACGGTAATACAAAGCACCCATCGCACTTGTACAATATAATTATACGAAAGAGATAAACGAGTTGACAAACAATCGGATGCGTCATGTGTACAATTACTATAAACGAAATGAACAAATATGAATGGATTCGGTCAAATAAATATTACGCACTGGAAATATGAGAATGATGAGTTGGCTCTCATTACAGTTTTAATGCCGAAAGAACAATTGTGCACAGCGGTCAACAAAAAAATAAACTTAGCCTTGCTACGGAATGCATCAGAATCACGCGGGTTAGTTTCAAAACACTATAAATCGCTTTCTATCAAATTGCAGTGACTGCACGATTCAACAATTATTTCAACAGTCGTTAACTGTTTTCCAAAAAAGAAACAAATCGTTGTAACAATTCAAAATTCCAATTCTTTAAAAAATTGTAACAAATAAAAATATTTGTTTTCGAAATTTTAAACATTCTTTTTGATTCGCTATTTTCCATACAATTCAATTTAGCGTTACTGGTCTATGAATGAGAATTTCTGAACGGATCCTTCCTAGATGGCAAAGAAGTTGTAGAATTGATTTTATATGTGTTTCCTTTGACTTCTGGTGGGTGCTTGTGGTTGCTATTCGAAGATTTCCTGGGCGGCTTGGAGATTTGCTGAGTGGAGAGACCGCTCACAGGGTACTTGTTCTTATTGAGAGTTCCACCGTTGCTGGACGACCGAGTGCTATTTTTTGATGACGAAGGCGAAGATTCCGTTGGATGTTTGGGTAAGACGAAAGCTTTTGTTTGTTTCAAGAGGTACCGGTCGTTGCACAGAGCAGAAATCAAAGGCAGATCAAGGTTACGACTCTTTTCCCGCAGCGTTCGAATGTCAAGCATGGCACCCTCTTTCACTTTCTCGCTATCCATAGTCGTTGTTCCAGCAGCATTTCTGGACGGAAGCTCAGTTACGTTTGGTTTTGACGTTTTCTTCGGCGAAAGTTCAGGCTTTTTTGGAAGAGAAAGAAGTGACGTTGACGATGACGAAGGCAGTGGCTGGTTCTTATCAAGACTCTGAAAAAAGGGCAAACGTTTCAACTCATACTCTTTTTACAACTCTAAAACATAAATCAATTTTGATTCAAATGAAAAATGTTTCAATCAATTACCTGAATTTCATATGGCGGAGGAGGAGGCGGAGGTGGCAACCTCCTATGCTGTATCTGCGGCAAGCTCTGCATTTTATAATGCCTTAAGTGGCCATCAAACCCATTCAAAATGTTATCATCGCTCCTAGTTCGCGAAAACTGCCTGGCCAGGCTATCGTGCTCTGGAAGTTCTCGTCCACCTCCCGAGGAACAAGTGGCGCCACTGTACAGCGAACTGGTGCTAGCGGCATAATGACTGCTGAGATTGCTATTTGGGATCAACTGTACATCGTTTAGATTTTGATTGGAAGCGTATTTGGAAGACGAAGAGAACGAAGACCCAGGAAGGTAAGGCGTGCTTCTATAAACCACCGAGGACTTAGCGTTTGAGAAAGTAGGATAAGGAGGCGGCGGGTAGGCCGCCATGGCAGCTAGCAAAGAGCCCTGCTTTGCGTCGATGTACTCTTGCTTGGATAGTGCAGGATCTTTCAAAGGGAACATAACGTAATCGACGTCGGAATACAGCTGTTGCTTGTATTGTTCAATTTGACAGCGCGCCACTTGGCTCGTGTAAACCGTAGCTAAACTTGGAGGCGGAGGTGGCGGTTGTCTTGGTTGAACCATTGGCGGAGGCGGCAAGGGTGGAGGCGCCGGAGGCGTTAGATAAGGAAGAAGAACCTGTGGTGCACCGCGCGAAGCGTGCACGTCGAGATAATTGTTTGGTCCAACTACTAAAGCTGCTACTGGCGCATGCACAGGGGTTGGTTTCATCTTGTCTCCTGGATATGTTGGTGGCTGCACTCTCGGAGGAGGTTTGGGAGCCGGAGTGTTCACGTCCACTAAAAATAACGAGGCATATTAATCAATCAATATCAATCGTAAAAAATAAAAACACAACTTTTAAGTACATTCACAAAAATTGTTTAATAATTTTCAATACGTACCCAAACTTTTGATGTCACTTTTCTTCACGTCTATACTGAGATTCTGACTATTTAATCCAATGTTATTCTTCAGAGACAAATTTCCCATAGTTTTTGCAACCGCACTGACGACACTTACAGGAGTTTTCTCCACGGCCTGGTTGGCGTTCGTTGGATCTTGTTGAAACTCGGGATATGGAGGCGGAGGTGGAGGTTCCCGAGGCGTTAATGCGTCGTTCCGAGGTGGTGTAGGGGGCGGCATCTGAATTCTCTCTCGGGAAGAAGGATAAGGAGGTGGAGGTGGCGGCGGTTCTGATCTCCTTGGCGGTAAAGGCACTACAAAATCTGCTCTAACAGCATTGTAAGGAGGCGGAGGAGGTGGTTCCCCCCTATTCTGTCCAGTTAAAATTTTGTATTGAGATGCGGTATAAGCGTTGACTGGATAAGGTGGCGGCGGCGGTAACTGCCGATCGCTGTCTGTTCGAGGGGGCGGCGGCGGCGGTGGTGGCATCGTGACATAATCACAATCGGAGTCCATTGAAGTTCCTATCGTTTTTCTTGGGGGATACCTCCCGACGATCAAATCCGAAAGCTCATCCGCTGATAACAACGGGCCAACCCCAGAAGGATCACTTCCGTCACCTCGAAAACTTTCTGCACTACTGTGGGAAAAATTAGAAAAAAAATGTTAAACAAACGAAAAATAGATAACTAACGTAGTTGTCGGTTGGGATATAATTAAGCAATGAAATACCTTAAAATGCTATTACTCCTGGACCTTGTCTCGCCTTTCTGTTGGTCATCTGAAATAGCATTCACCGAGTCATCAACGTCCTCATCTCCTTTACAAACATCATAAATAGGTTCGTTATCTTCTGCGTTGGTTTCCTCGTTATAGACGCTGCTTTCGGATCGCAGACCACTATGAATAGTATAAAAACCAGAAGTCACCGAGGCCTCATCTGTGGTTGACTGGACGGAACTCATACCACACAGATCAGACGCTGCAGACGACTCATTCGCATCGCCACCCGGGGAGTACAGGTCCGTAATCCGCTCGTCCTGCATCTCACTACTTCGCAGAGTGTAAACACCGCTCGTCTCGCTGCCGATATCCGTGCCTGCATACATAGAAGATGATTGAAATATTGTCCATTATAATTCAATTATTTAATTATCAACAGTGTTGCAATTTCGTGTCAGAGTATATATAATTTAATCGCATTCTTATCTGTTGGGCAAGAAAATGAGTAATGGAATTTAAATTGCCCTCTGCGTCGTGGATGTTTTTTTTCAAACCAAAAGGGGCTTGGGAAAGAAATATGAGGTGACTTATTTATTGAGTAATTTTTTCGACTCGGATATTTACCGGCATATTTTCCATTCTTTTTACACCGATCGTAAATCGCTCCGGGGAAACTCGCAGCCTCCGAAGAGACGGCGGAATTTTGAGCAGTATGCGAATAACCGAGTTCGAGGCTGGATGCCGCGGATGTTCTTCTCATACGCGGGGGACCGTTTGGCGTCGGCGTGTTGACTACAACCACTGTACTGCAACTGCTGCTGCACTGTGAACCTTCTGTAGCGGCAGTTGCGGTCGATCCGTGTCGCAGATTTGTCGATACTGGTGCTGTCGCATCTGTACTATCAACTTCTGAAAAGAAACATCCAGTTATTGAATTCTGACTTAATTCATATTATTTGACAATGTTTATGATATTATTTTCAGTATACCATCGATAGTAGAAACAGGCGAACCGGGTCGTGAATTGTCATCGCTGTCGACTCCGTTTGATTTGCCATTTTGATTTGAATTGTGAGCAGGAGTTTCTGTGAGTCGTGGCAGGCACTCCGTCGAGGCTGGGGCAGTGTCGGGCTCATCCTCGCTGTGCACACGGTCGCTCACAATACCGGACGTCGTGTTCGAGGACGTGCTCGAGATCACCGAGATGCGCTGGTCAGCCCTGACGCCACGCGCCGTCATACTCAATTTGCATCTCGCTGGATACATGTAACAGTCCCTCAGTACTTTTCTCTCTGAAAAACATCAATTCTATGTTTGAATTTAAACCGATTTAACAGTATTTAACAGTATATTAACATTATTTCACAATTAAGATGGATCTAATGATAAGTGAAAGGTGTCAGGATTACATCTAATTCTGAAAAAATGACCTTCTTTTTATTCTGTTTAAGCAACATATAAAAACGATTAAAAGCATCTATAGATGAAGGTATGTCATTTACAAACTGATATAACACATAGATATGAATATGCAATTTTTGGACAAAAATTTGAAATCGATTTGATATTTCTGGTAAATAAATATTATCATATGCAAAAAATTTGAAAAATACTATGTCTTCTTCGGTAGAACAAACTTAAAAATTACAATTACAAACTGTACCTTCTTCCTCCCTTTGCCTCACTTCATTCAATTTCGGTGCTATAGCCATCGAGAATTGGTGTGTGTCTCTGCAAAGTCCCAGCAAGAGTTTGCTCTTGTCGTCGCAGCCGCTGTACAAGGTGAGTTTGTCCGGCTGATCGACCACGCGGATTTCAAATTTCTTGCGCTGCAAATAACAACAATCTCTTCAACTTGTCTGTCCTGCTTTCATAACAATTATAACTTTACAATCAAACTTCAAAATGAAATTACGTCAAAACAGAGTTTGCCGATATTGTTCCAGGCGAAGATCTTAGGAGTCTCCTCTTCAGCGTAGACCCGGACCCCTTGTGCACAGATCGCGAGCAAGATTCGTCCTGGGCCAGCCTCATTCTTACTCCTCCTAAGTCGGTAGAGGTGCGCGTTGAGCGGCGCATCCAGGAGCACCGCCTCCCGGATGTACTGCAGCTCAGCCTCTTCTCGCGACAATCCTTGGTTGTCTCGGTGCTGCGCCGCCAGGAGGGACAGAACGTTCGACTCAACGCACATCTGAAAAAAAAATCATATTTTTTTGTTATCTCAAGTACCATTTATCACGACTGGACAGGGAAGAGTCAATTTTAATGTCCGAGGGATGTAAAGAATATGACATTATTAGACGTGAATAAAAGGAAAAAAAGTTGCCATTGAATTTCAATTTGAAAATTACTCAAATAACTCGAGCAACATAATTCGAACATTGTAACTGGCCCCGGGGCAAGTCGATCGGCTGGAAACGTTTGGCACGGCTATTTACATCAATTTAAATATGTAATCTTACATGAGGTGGTAAGTAATCGGTGGGTTTGCAGTAGCCGACGGAACTCGAGTGAGGAGGCCGGTGGCGCTCCTCGGAATAGTCCCCAAGGTCGGCCTGCAGGGCGAGACCTGCCAAGGCGAGCAGGGGCGTAACGATTGTAGGCGTGTGCAGGGGATGGTGCGGATGCAAACTCTCCACTCCGCCGCCATGTCGCACCACGTTGTCCCGCAGTTGCAGGTAATAATGATGTCGCGTTGTTTCATCGCTGAAAATTAAAATAACTTATTAGAAAAAAAAACTTTTTTGTCTTGCTCATTTTCTTTTTTCATTCATTTACTTTTCGTATCAACTTATTTATCTTGATTTGACAATAATTTTATAAATTGCAAAATTGTTGTTTTGAATATCTGATTCCATTTATTATATTATTATCAGTTTGCTAGACTTCTATAGCCGGTATGATTGAAAATAAAATGTTTCGTTGATCCATTGAGGAACTCTTTGACTGGTAAGAATTGTGGCTTCAAGAACTGCATGCGGAATCGAGATAATCACCGGTCTGAATACTTCCATTTAACTCAGGCGGTCTATCTGTCACATGCCACGATAATAATTTATAAATACAAGCAAGGGTGGTATTCAGGCGCTCGGCTACCGGACCACGGCCAGTTCCACCTCTCGATTTAACATTAATCCGCTCCCATTCGAGACCACAGCTCTTTTTCTCTTTCTCGCTGAGTAAGTTTTTTTCATTTGATTGTTCTGTGCTCCATTTATCTCTTTCTTTTTTTCAATCATCTAATGGTTTTAATCATTCTTTGTTAATCAAGTTTGATTCAATTTTAAAATCAATGATTAAGTTTTGTCTTAACTTAATTATTTATCTTACAAATCTTTTACCTTAATAATAAAGGTGTGTCGACGTAATATCGAACACGAAAATGTAGTACAAAAGCTGGTCGTCCACTGCTGTCGAGACCCTGTAATAAACAAAAATTTATTAACAATTTGTTACTATAAAATTATTACTTGAAATTATTTTTATTTCAAGTTTGTTCGTTGCAAACAATTAAAGGCAATGAAAACTGTTGCTGGTTAGAAAATGGTATATATTTTTAGACTTTTTTCTACTTTTTAAAATATTTATTGCTACTTTCTCATTCTCTTTTTTTTTCTTTAGGAAATAAGTTAATTGTTCGATGAAGACAAAGTGCAAAATAATGTAAAACTGCCAGAACTACATACTGATATGCAAGATTTACGAGTTTCTGTCATATACAAAGTACACTTCGTGGGCGCAACACGACTTGCCCCGGCCAAACTTTCAGGCCCACGCGAACTAGCAAATACAGTAGCATCGCGACTGAAGATTGCAATTTCTTTCAATCTCTCAAACAGAATTCTACAAATATATTCCAGCATTTTTTTCACTTTTCTTCTCTTGAGAATTCAACAATCTTTAAAAATCAAAAACAAACCAATAAATTGTTAAACATTAAATAATTTATTCAAATGAAAAACTAAATTTTCTTGGAACAAATTAAACTAAATTATCGATCAATTATATTATTATTTGACTATTATTTATTGACAAAATTCAAATTAAAAAAAGAAAGGTTCGTCGAAAACAAAATTATTACAAAGTTAAAAAGGTAAATTGAAAAAAAGAGAACGAAAAAAAAAATTGGATTGGAGTAATTTTTTGTCGGTGAAGAATATTCGATGACTATTATATAGTCGGGTTCGGCGAACGGGCCGGCGGACACGTTTCTTTTCTTTCGTCCTTTTTTTTTTCTTTTCTTTTTGCACACGAAGAGGCAATTGGACGAGGTGGCAGGACGGTTAGTTCGGCGGTAAAACATATCCGCAATCTTGGTCTCGCGCGTCCGTTGAGATGTCGGTCGCAGATAGCGACGTAATTCGGTAGCCCGTTTTATCGGACGAGTATTTATTGGTTATTGGTGGGCCATCATTAGCGGCTTGAGCGTGATGCGGAGCTGATCCGGAGATATCGCACGCAGCGACGTACGGCGGGGCTACCGAGTTGAACAGCACGCCGGCGGAGTCGTTGAACGGGCCCCTCGGGCCAAACCGGGCCCGTCACACCCATGGATCAAAATGCTAATCCGAGCAACCACCGCGCAACCACTCAAATTGCCAAAATACCCTCCACGAGACAACTGTCTCCAACTCGTCTTCCAGTCCCTCAACGCACGCTATCCTCAAATTATTATTATTATTATTATTATTATTATTATTATTATTTAGACTCTTTTTCTTTTTCAAAAATCCATTTGTCCTACTGACAAATTGACCCCCTTGGAACTTAATTTCAATTTTTTTGTTCTGGCGACGTTTGGTTCTAAGAAGGTAGCCTATAGATGGAACCATCAATTTTCATTCCCTTTTTCAATTTTTTTTCTTCACTCTTATTTTTTTATTACTTTGCTTGGATTTTTTTCGAAATTAAAATACTGAGAATGTTTTGATTGAAAAATTATGGAAGGAAGCTTGTTTTCTTTTTGCCAGTGATGCTTTTTTCAGTGGTGCACTAAAGAGTGGAAGAAGCAATTGATTTCGATTGATCAATATTACTTTCATTATTGGCTTGTAATCAGAAGCAGATACGTGTGTTCGGTGTTCGTGATACCATTTTCCAACTCATTTCCTCGTTAGGCGTACAATTTGAAACACAATTATACTCGCTCGATTCAGAAGTTGGCAAACATTTTTAATTTGAAATTGTGAATCGATCATGATTTGTACTTACGTAGGTATGCGAACTGCGCCAATTTTTCGGTGCGTACTTGCTCAGTTTATTCTCCAAATCTACAAAGAGATATTCTCCGTCTAGAAAAAAAAGAGACAATCAATTATTTAACAATTTGTATCATACGAAATGTTGGTTTATTTTTTATCTTACGGATATTATAAAAATAAGAATTTTGTAAAATGTATAACAGAGAATATTATGTATATTTTCAAAGTTTCCTTTCTTTCTTTTAATCAAAAATAAAAATGACTTTGAATCTTTGAAATTTTGTTGTTCCCATTCAATTTGCTCTTTTCTCAAACAAGTAAAATCCAAATCTCCACAACACCTGATTTAAAATTTATTCAAGCAAATTAAATCTAGAACAGATCTGTTTTTCGATTAGACTTATAAATTAATTTTATATTTGTTACTAAGAGATAGAGAGAGAGAGCGGGAGGGGGAGAGAGAGAAAAAAATGGAATTAACATAAACCGCAACCAATAATTTGATCCCCCTCTCAACCGATTACCGCTCGACCCATAATAAATTCTAATAAAACTTTTTTCGCGGTACGCTCGAATCAAAACGTGTAAACACATTATTCTTCATCATATTCCGCAGCGCAGTATTATTACCGCGGGTTTTTTTATTCTTTTCCTTTTTTTTCATCGTGTCACTTTTCTTATTTCAAATTCAAACCCTTGGACCATTAATCACAACTCAGTCATTGGGCCGAGTGCGTTTACGCGCATACGTGTTCGTGTTGTCCCTACGCTTGTTTTCGTTCCTTTTTGTCCATTGATTATGCATATGTAGTCGAAATCCCAATCTACGAGGCTGCGAGCGCAAAAGTGCATCCTCGCGGCGGAGCACCTGTGTTACCCGAGGTTCCAACCCAACTATTAGCGTGGAATGTTGCCCCGGGGTTAAGCTCGCGCGGCGGACCCAAGGGGTCCCGCTATATACGTTCGGCGATGCATTTTTCCTCCATCCGCTTATATTTCTAGACTAAAGCACCACACCCCCGAGTGCCAAATCATAAATCCATGTTAATTCATGCGCCACTTTTTTTGCCTAATAACGTTCAAAGCGCAGTTTAGCAATTTAAATTTGGCGCCTTTTTTGGGGAAACGATATACTTGGCGCGCTTAAACTTTTAAATTAACCTAGCCGGTTAATAGCCGCTCTTTGAGACCTATTTATAATAACCATCCCAAAGTCATTTTGCAATAAGAAAACTGTTCGCCAATTAAATTTAGACTTTCATGAGATTCAAATTTCCCGCCGCGCACAATTTCAGGGCAACTGAAATTTTGGGTGTTTTAATTTTTCACGAGCGGATAAAAGGGAGCAAAGTTTATTCGGCCGATTGGGGTTTTTGAATTTTTGTTCCGCCGAGCCGTTCGACATACGCACGAAACCGTAGACGCTCAATTGAGTGCACCTGCCTCGGACGTGGAACAGAAAAAGAATCTTGGCTCCGGCTTCTCGGGCCCTTCCTTCTTCCCTCTTCGATTTCCCCGTTTTTTATTTCCATCTACTCTTTTTTTTGTGTTCCTCCTTTTATTTGTTATTTGGTAGCGTCTTTTTGATTTCCTTTTTTGATCGCTCCTCCTCGATCGCGATCCTATATAGATTCCCGTAGAGAAGATCCCTGTTGCGATCCCCACGAATATGCTAATTCTGATGAACGAATAACTTTGAACTTGGTGAGATGTTAATATCAGCGAGGTTTTGATGCCGGCGTCTCTCCCCGCCGAGCGATAAAAACAACCATCGACATGATTCCACTAAAATCCCCCCGTTGTCTAAAACGTCGAGGCGCATTTTTCGGGACCGTTTCGGTTCTGTATTTTTGGCTGTTAGGATCGTCTTATTGATGCCTCGTCTGGGTTTTGTGATTACTTCAAAAGGGTTTTGCCTTTGCCAGGTATAGAATCACGCGATTCTAGCAAACATTTCTTTCCAACTCTAAAACTTGCCGGACCAATCAACCAGAGCCAGTTCCAACGTATAAGGAACAATCATTTTTCACATTCGTATTCGCATTAACGTATTAAAAATGTTTAAATTGCTGAAATTCAGTAACTCATGATCAACTCCTGAAGAAAATTGTTTCTCCATAAAGCATAATAAAAATTAGAATCGCCTGCTTAATACCTATAATCATAACAATAAGAACTCTATCAGTCTCTATACCCTCTACAACTTAGATGTCTTCTAGATTAGATTTTGATAGGCCTAAAATTTCATCCCATTTTCAAGCAAGGTTGAAATTTTCGTTTTTCATACTCATCCTATCATACATCTTTATTTCCAAATCCTAGGCACACCTCAATTTTCAATCCAAGATAACCATCCGGATTTAGGAACACAAATGGGCAATATCTAGTTGCAATTTAAAAACTTATCCAGTCTATAATCTGTTTTCAATCTTTCAAGAACAATCTTTTAAAACCAATCTTAAATTTCATCTTTGAACAATTTTATAAATGCCATATTTTTCATTTCCTTAATTTTATAAATTTCCATCACATTTTTATCTTATTTCTCTCTATGAATGCGTCTAATTTCTACTGGGTACCATCAGCTGGTACTGATTACAACAATTGATTGAGTGATATGTGAACTGTTTCACGTCCTACACTTTTAGGGCTCCGATGGGTACAAAATCGTCCGTTTCCCAGAAAGAAACAATGGCCGCCCAGAAACGCTGCGTAACCGTAATTACGACGCAATCATTGCTGATTGCCGGGAGAGAGAAACCTGGATCCCGATGATCTTGCACGTTAGCCCTCGAGTGCACTTGAATGCTCTCACGAAATAGGCGCTGCACAGTCTTTCCCAAGAACCATTCATTGATTACGCAAAGTGTCGAGGCAACAATGATCCACATTCTGATCAGAGAGTTCATTGCGATCGGTTCGTTTTTGTACCCCTCTCAAACCTCGCGTCCCACGAATTTCAGTTACACAATCATCAAGCCAATCAGCAAGCCAGTCTATCTCACAAACAAAAAAATGTAAATCTATGAAAAATAAATAAATAAAAATGACAAACAAAAAATTGAAAATAAAAAAAACGAAGCTCGGCCTTAATTACCAGGCCGATCTCGTATAAACAATCAATTTCATTTATTTATGCGCCTGGGTTCATTTGAAATGCATTAGAGATTGGCTCTTTTCGGTGGGGCAGCCGGCCGTTAATGAATTTTAAGTGGGGCCTCCTCTCTCGTTCGGGATCTATGATAATTGGCAGCCAGTCACGGTGTCATCCCGGCAATTAGTCCGGACAAACGTAGCAGCAGCTTCTGTGCAGTAATATTCCATCGAAGGGCCTCTCTCGAGGTGGAAAGGGACAGAGAGAAAGAGAGAGAGAGAAAGAGAGAGAATGAGAGAGAGAGAGAGAACAAACTCTGGAGAGGACAGCGAATGCGATAAGGCGTGAACGTGAAATTCGCGGCGAAGTGTCTAGTTTGGCCGCAGCGCGCGGACAAAGTATTGGCCCTCGCCCGGGGCCCAGAGGTGGGAGGGGGGGAAGGCTCAGGAATGCGTTGTTATGGTGGATAAGTATTGACGAGATCGGGAGATTATTTATCTCGATTGGGCTTTTTTATACGGCGCGCTCAATTTCCTTCTCCTTCTCTTTTGATTCTCATTCCATTCGCATACCAAGTCGCGTTCGTCTTTTTTCCGCCCGGCAACACCCTTTCGGTCCAAACAGAATCAAAAAAAGATAATTCGTAAATTACTCAAACAACATCTCGCTGAAATGATCGAGTTCAGAGTCTCCCCCTCCCCCGATGTCCCTCCCCTTGAAAATTATTTTCTTTTTAATCAAACATAAAACTTTTGGTACGATACCAAAAGAAAAAACAGACGCGTGTTATTTTTGAACTTTGGCAATTACGATTAAGTTGGACTATCGTGTCTCGCCTAGACTGGCCAGATGCCTACCCGAGATTGCTTTCAAGATTGGTTGTATTCAAATTCCATTAAAATTCTGGAAAAAAAAGGAGAGCCGCGAGTGCAAAACGGTTAGCACTATCCATCCAAATTGTCAATTTCAGCCTGACCGCAAGTTGTTTGGGAGTGAGTGGCCGAGGGGAGGGGGAGGGGGTTGAAAAGCGGAGAGGGGAGATGGTGCAACTGGTAAATGGCGCGATGCGTGACACAAAGAGATGATTGAAGAATCCGAAAGAGAGGAGTGGCGCAACGAAAATCTGGCCGCGTCCATTTTGGCTTCATTAACGTCAGCTACTGATATAAATCAAACGGCGACGTGCTTTAATTTACAAAACGCCATTACCGTCTTATGAATGAGCCATTTATAACCGTTGTTCCGAGAGACACCCTTGATTAACGAAATATTCCGCCGGGCTGCCGCCTCCCCCGGCGTTAGCGGGAATGTGGAAACGTTTTTCGGAATCCGCCGGGGCCCGGGCAAAAAAGCTGACCCAATGCGAGAGAGGAAGGCAATGTTTACGAGCGTCCCGCGGGACAAAAAGGACGCGCGTTTTGCGCAGCGTGGTTTCGGGCCGCCCTCCCCACCCCGGGCTCTCCGGCTCTCCTCCTCGCACTTTTTTTTCTCCCTTTCTCCGGGCGCATTCCTCGTGCGCAGCGATGCCGGGACGCGCGGGGTCATGCAGGGGGCGCTGCCATACGAGGGGGCCTTATACAAATCACCGGGCTACCGTCTTACCCGGCCGTCTTTTTCTTTCTTCGTCTTCTCCCTGCGAGGCCATTATCTCTTTCATTTATCGCGCCTTCTCTTTTTCTCCACCGATCACACACGCGAGCCAACCAGCGTTCCGAACATTTTTTTTCCTCGTTCCTTCCTCTCGCTCTCCACGGACCTTTCGTCCACCTGTCTCTATCTTATTATAAAACCCTCTTTATCTCGCAAAATATTTGACGTCCGCGGAATATTTATCACCGATTTCGATTACCACGAGGAATCACCCATTAGCGCCCTCTCGCAGGACCAATTCAGTAGATAAATTTCTACACCCATTACTACCTCCCCTTCTTCAATTTTTTCCTTCACCCTCACGTTACAGAGCCACTTTTTCCGCGGCCAAGTTTATGCACCTATGCTCTATCAAAGAAGAAAAAATGCACTCGATAGAATCTTCATTTCTATCCTTGGAGGGGAAATGTTGAAAAAAAAAAAAAGAATGAAATAATTTACGTAGAACAAAAAAAGGACGAAGAGAATCTGGCCTGATCACGGGGGAACATTTGTATCGCCAATGACCGGCGAGGTTTTCGAATTTTCAGACACATTTTTCCTAACGTACTTGGAGTGTCTTAAAATCGGATGGAATGTCTGAAGGAAAGCAAAAGGAGGAGGAAAAGATGTGAGAGATGAAAAAGAAGAAAAAGAAATGGAAGAAGAAGTGGAAGATGGAGGACGGGAGGGCCCGTTCCCTCGGGGCCTTCGAGGAGCCAAGAGGAGGGACCAGTTCGACCGGCTTGGGCCTTCTCCGGGCCCGGCGGTGAGAGGGGCGCACCGAGGGGGCCTCGAGTACGCGCGGATCACGGTATGCAGAGAGACTTCAAGATTAGTCAAAGCACTTAGACTCGCTTAATGTTTATGCAAGTTTGATCTCCTTTCTATACATTCTTTGGACCAACTCTCACCTGTCTAACCCGTCGGTCAAAGCCTGGTCACTTTCCCTGCAATCTTAAATATATTGCCAATGTGCGCGCAATGTTCATTATGATGTCATAAGTTTTACCCCATAGGCCAATTGTGTTTTAGAAACGAGAGCGAGTTTTGTTAAGGAACCTTTTTTAAGTTAACTTGTTTAAACACTACAAAGTAAAGAGCTGCACCCGCGCTCGTTTAGATAGTTTTGCAACTTCGCAAAAAATATTCGTACAATTTAAATTAATTTCTTTTCTTTTCCCTCACGGGTGAAAATATACTCACTAAAATATATTTTATTTTATTATATTTATTGCCGCTTTTTATAAACTTTTTATATACAAAATATATTTTATTTTTATATTTCATAAATTTATAAAAATAATATAAACCAAATTTTATACTTATTGCAGGGATATATATTTTACATAAAAAAATACATTTTATTTATATTTTCAAAATATATTTTCGTCCGTGCGGGAATTTTCATGATCTTTATGTAGTTTGTATTTTTGGAATTATTCTTCGAAAAATTTCTTTATCAAATAATAAAAGGACGAAATGTGAATAAAAATGAATAAAAACCTACGCAAAATCAAAGATAGTGTGGGTAACAACACGTGGGAAAACATTTGGCCCTTTTTTAATGTATTTCACTAAATAACAAAATGTAAACGGAACATTTTTAAACTCTAACATGCGACGAGAAATAAAATTGTTAAAAAGTTGGTAAAAAGTGCGTTCATGAAAGAAAGCAAATTGCAGACGCTGAGGTTGAAAAGTTTCTTAATGAAAAATGCACTTTCTGACTTGGTTAATTGCGATGCATTTCCCCTTCTGAGCGGTACCCATAATTTAGCCCGTGTAAAAACCTTTCGATGTACTTAACCTTCGAACTCGATGTTTACGTAAGTAGAAAATTCTAACGCAGCTCAAGTACAATGTAACAATGAACAGTGTTACACGGCGATCATAAATTACTCATTTATATATGAAAATACATGATTAACTGTTCATCTTTTTAATATCAAAGGTGCAGTGTGTGCTCACCGGAAAGTATAGCCAGTCCAAAAAGTTCGCAGTCTCGCATACCCTGCTGGCCAAGAATTAGACATGTTTGCGTGTAAACTTCCTTTACTTTTGATTTTGCCTGCAACAAGAAAACAAAAGGTGAGGATTTGTATTTTAGCTGAAACAAAATAGTACGTTAAATGTTTGTTTTCAAACCAAAATATATTCATCTCTGATTTCAAAAATTGCCTGGTCAAATTTATGTGACACCAATTTTTGTCAGGCTGTTGCTTATCTTGAAACTACAAAATGAAACAAAAAACAGGTAGTTTGGCGTGTCTTATCTACAGCGGATGTTTTAGCACACATTATAAAAAGAAGTTCCATACATGAAAAAGAATCAAATTGTTATTCCCCTTTTTCAATGGTATACCAAACTAAAGAAATTTATTATTTTTCATCCAAGATTAGTTTCGTCTTTCATTATTTTCTTTGACGTTTTAATGTCTTTTTCATTACTATATTACATCATAAATCATCGAACCAAAGTTTGAATTTTATAATATATCACAAAATTTAAAAATTGCACGCGAAACTCGATTACTTATAAATAAAATACAGAAGGATGACGAATAAAAAATGATTATGATATTTCATTGTTAAAAAAAACGTGTAATGAGAGTCGAGCCATCAAAATGAAAATGAATTAACTCCGGGATATATGTGAAGAGGGAAGACCACGGAACAAGTTTTTAATCACAGAAAATATTTGCAAGATATCGTCGCACGATCTAGAAGCGTAAATAAAAACACGCTCGTGATCACGAGTTTATGAGAGGCGTACCGAGTCTGGTATGTGGTACGCTTTCACCGTTTGCAATATTCATATACTCGCGCGATGCTATGCAAGTTCTTAGCGCAGTTGCTAATGTTATCATTCGTTGCTCTGATCGAGTAAGTACCCATACCATAAACACGTTATAACTCAGACTTCTCATCACAAAATGATCAAAACAAAATTTTTCATAACCCAAAATTATCATTTATCATTATTTTATTACAATTATTATTACATCTTATTAAACATTTTCAACAAGAGTAATTTTTTTTTTATTTTTTATTATTTATTTTTTAATCGAAAATTTCATAAATCTAAATTGTATAAATTGAATTTAAAATAAGCTGAGGGGTTTTTTCTTTTTTGATTATATGATGATCGAATTTGAGAAGAAGGTGAAAGGGTGAAGACCATAAATCAGAAATAATGATTTAGCGGTCGATCAGACTAGGACGATCTCATAACCGAAATCCGAAGAACATGGGGCCCCGGCTAAATAAAATGCAAAACATGAATTTTCGCACGAGAGATGGGCACGTTTATTGATCCTTGAGGACAGCGAAGCAGAACGAGGAATTTCCGTGGCAAGCGGGAATCCAGATTCGTCGTTACAAATGAGCTCCGGTATAATTAAGTAGATGGTATCGTGTGAGAAGGTACGCTATGCTACTGGCATACCTTACATCCTATTGCCGTAGGTGGTTCTTCTAACGACGAGTCTTGGCCCGACCACTCAGACCATCCTTGACAATCAACCGGCAAAGAACAATGAAAGTGCCAGGAGAGCGCGACCACGTCAAACTTATATTTTTGGCGATTTTATTCCGTCGACAAAACCAGTCGAATAAATTTCAAACCAAGTCAATAAATCAAAATGGTAATAATTAGAATAAATTAATTTGAAAATCTACTTCTAACCAGTTTGAATGGCGAAACATTAAAAAAACTCGGTGCACGAAAAATTTATCTGTAAACTAATGAATTTAATTAGGATTTTTTTACGTTGATCTAATTAATTGCCCGATGCTTTGCTGGTAATTGAGAAATAAAGAAGCAAGGACAATGCTTGATTTATGTGATAAAAATATAAATTGGAGAAAAGAAAAAAAAATAAAAGGAACACCGAATGGAATGTTCTACGATGCAAAGATGGGGCAGATTGAAGTCGAGAGAGTAACGAAGACATCAAGAAAGATTGATACATAATCGTATTTTAAAAAAGATCACGATGCCGTGCGCTGAACGCGGAAGCTATTGATCGGGATCAGTGCATTCCCCGGTGCATTCCCCGGATTTATGCGCGATCAACGTCAACGATCGTTGTTCACGCACGCGCGTTTTCCCATGTCGCCGTTGGTCTCGTCTGCCGATTAAGAGTCCGACGATCGGTCCTGCGACACGGCTCACGAGGACAACGGAGTTCTAATTGCTATCGTAACGAGCTCGTTAGTGGGCCTCCTTAGATACAGAACCAACTCCAACGAGTATACCTCTCTTTTCATCTAAACAGTCCTTTTTTTATCTTCCCTTTAAAATTTCTTTTCTTGTTGAATTTCACTTGGGAGCGAGCTTGGAAATTTAAGATAAGTTTTAGATCATTGCAAAAGGAAAAAAAGTAATATTTTCTGCAGACCATAACTTCACCCACCAATCGTCATTTTATCTAGTTGAATCTTTTTCAATAAAGAAATCTCGCAAAAATGTTGAAAAAATGATTATAATTTTAGTATATTTGTAACGTTGGAAGGCAATATTGACTGCATGTATATAGACATTCGACAGATCTCAAGGCCTTCGGCGTCTGACCTAGACCAAGGTATTTAGAGTTTTGCAAATCCGCCAAAAAAGAAAATAAAGAAAGAATAAAAAAAGGGCGAACAGCAAAAAAGCAAGCGTATACACCAGCGGTGCACAGAGGCGGCTTATCAGCGAGCACACATCTGAGCCGGGCTGTCCCGACGCGAGCATCGGTTTCATGCCGGTGTATATAGCGCTGCGCGAAAGATAATCTGAAGTTTATAAATCATGCGCATTGCGTCGGATAAGGCAGTTTTCTCTGAAGCCTCGCACGCTCGACCGACCCATATCTTCGTGTACGCAACGGCTGAAGGCTCCACATACTTGGAAAAGAATACTACTCCTCGGCCTCGACCAGACTAACTACACCGGACGGTGCGAGAACTGAAGATCCTTGCTAATCAAACGCTCTTCTAATTCATCATTTTATGCAGTTTTTTTCAGTAACATTTTTCCTGCCTATTCAATTAATTCATGCAAGGAAAATAAAACATTGCTTTATGTTGAACATTGATTTTTAAGAACAGTTAGGGGCAGATGGGGTAATTGTGACACGTGAGGTACCATGTGACACTACCAAAGTTTGGTTAACCCATAAGTCCAAAAATTTTTTATTTAATTATTTTTATCTTAAAACAATTTTAGTTTTTATAAAATAGCAAAAATATTCAAGTGTTACAATTACCACAACTGTCCTTATTTCATTGTTTGATGAGATAAAGTTGATTCTACATTTGCAATTCAAATGTTTAAATTATTTACAGATTAAGGACAAAACTGAAATTAAAAATTGAAAAAAAATAAAAAAAGAAAGAAGCCATTAAAAAAGCAGCCTACACATTTTCTCGGCTCTTCGCGATTCAGTTTCTTTTCCAGGTATGTAGGTATTTCTTCATGAACTATATATGCGCAAGAATGCACAATGCCTGGCGTTCACATCGCGTACGCGAGTTAAAAGGGAGTTTTCCTCGCGTTAGCTATTCAAGTCACACGCCTACTCATTCAATGCGATGCGGTTAATGCGTAAGATAAGCGCGCACGAATAATAATAATAACAAAAAGAACGCACACACAAGAGAGATTAAGAGAAAAATTGAAATTTACGTCGAAGCTTGAAAATGGCCAATTCCTTTTTGGAGAGAGAAGAGGAAGAGAGCCGTGAGCATAAAAGAAGGCGAAACAATCTTCTGCGTGCTTTATACTTGTTTAAGATTACAAATAAGGTCCGAGGAGATTGTTGTAATTAAAGATGGTTTTATGGAACTTGGCTGGAATTTTATATGTTAATAAAATTTTCACCAATATAGGGACGACTAAGGATCCAAGAGGAATTTTTTTTCTGCAAAGTGGAACTCTTTCTCTCTTTCCTTCTTTTTTATTATCGCAATTTTGCTCAATTCATGTATATTTTATTTCAAAATTTCATTTTGTTGAACATTTACTGAGCTAAATAAAAAATTCTATTAAATTAACAAATGTACATAAACTAAAGAATTTTAAAGTCTCTGAGATAGGAAATTATTTGGCATTATTTATTACAAGGTACAATATACATACCTCGACAATGAAGTAGAGCGGATCACCGGGGAGGGCGTGTACGGCGAGATATCGGCTGGCGGACACCAGGGGTTGAAGGCAGGACCGCGCAGCCGTAACACCGCTACCACGCATACTGCATGCTTCATTTCGTCGCCGCTACGCCCAGCGACCTTACTGTAAATAAAAAAATTATTAACAATCTGACAACCCATCTTATAATGATCTAAAACTTATAAAAAAATCAAACAAAAGTACTATACAACAATATAAAGATATATATAGCACTGCCGAAATTATGTTCACACATTAATTAAAAACTTTTGTTCTTAATCTTATCTATTTAAATTTTAAATTTCAATTTCATCTCTATAAAACAATTTGAATTTTTAAATTAGCAAATTTATTCCAGTGTTACAATTAACCAAACTGCTCTTATATAAAAAAACAGAAAGAACATAAATCTAAAACAAGTATAAAAGTTTAAGCTTTATAAAAAATACAATTTAGCTTGTGATATAAGCTATTTTTAAGTAATTTGAAACTTCTTAAGTAAAGAAAGAAGCGAATAAATAATAATGAACCGTCCGAAAGAATGCCACCTTGAAAGAGACACGTCGAAGAAAGTTGGGTCTAAAACGCGACAGGAATGAGAATGTCATCGTGACATATCTTTGACGGATAATTATGCAATTGAATTATTATGCAACGCGCGCAACTGAATGAGTGTAAAAATAATCGCGAACGAAGAAGGAGGAAAGAAAAGTCTCTCCGGTCGGGACGAAATATTGAATCACGAAATGATCGGCGTGCCTCTCTCGAAAGTGGTAATTCTCGTTTGTGCCGCGCGGCTGAATGTCTCGAATGGGCCGACAGCCGGCCGGGCCCGGGTTCATTATATCGCAGACTGGCGTCTGCGAGCGAGGCAGAGCTTCGTTCACGGAGATGCAAATAGAGTAACGCCAGCAGCAATTCCGTGATTTACCGCTGACTAAGAAAGATAAACTATGAGAGAGATGGGCCTGGATGCGCGCATAAGTGTGCGTGAATAATGATCCCCGTGCTCGTTTTTTGTCATAACAGAGTACCCCGCGCGCATTTTTGCCTTTTGTTCCAACCTCCACTCTTGCTCTCCTTTTTTTATTTTTCTTTTTTCTTTTTCTTGTTTTCTTTTTGCCCCCGCATTTATTGAACGTTTAATTTAAATGAAATTATAACTCTAATTCGTGAGTGTTTTCTGTTCCTGGAAACAGACGTCGAAAGTAGCTTAACGATTTTTGAAATAAAATACAAGCCTATCTTAATGGCGGCTGTAAATCATTTCCCGTTGTTATTAGTTTAATGAAATTTTCTTATGAAGAACTGCTCGGAATTCCTTATCTTGTATAGTGTAACAACCGCTATGTTATGATATTTAAAGTTAAATTTAATTACAACTTTTACGATATTTATTTTTTTGTCAAAGAAAATTATTATTTTTTTTTTATTTTATAACGTACAAAGTCAAACTTAGTCAATAAGTGGAATATTATAACTTCACCATACAGAAAAAACAGTAAGTGAATTTTACTTGCCAAAGCAAAAAAAAATCACTTGAATTTTAGTAAGTTTAATATATATAAATTAATTATATGCTACGCAAGTATATATAGTAATTAATATATATACAATTTATATACAATTATTATATAAATAATTACAATTTTGCACAAACGTTTAATTCTAAATGTTTCTTTCCAAATTTGAACATTCTTTGTAGATTGAATCAGTGAACACTATATAACAAATTTGGTTCCCATGTAAATCAAGAATTAGAGCTCTCATTTAGTTAACATTTTATTGCTCTAACATCTCAAAGATGAACATTTCACCTCTGCGTGCAAAAATAATACGTTCCCACCCTATAAGGAATAAGAAAACCTCGCAATTTAAAAAAAAAGAAAGAAAAACGAGCACTTTTCTCCCATTTTGAAATGAAATATGGGCAAACCTAATATAGCAATTACGCGAAAATACTCTGTGTAACGGGTTTTTGGGTTAGTCGAATTAATCAAGGCCTCTTGAGTGCCGATAATCTCGAAATTTGTATGGCGAATGGAAAAAATTGTAAGCTAACGTTTTTCGCGTTGGAAGAGAAAAAAGAAATTCTGCATCGTATATACAAGCGTTATCCCGCGCGCATTCTCGCGGGATGGGAACAATTGACTAATGGGCAATGGGCAGGCAGAAATTCTTGGTTCTTCAGTGGAAAAAGGAGAGGGATGATGTATGACGTCCATTACCCGTGAGATGCGTGCAATATACGCCCACACCCCGAGGAAACTTAGCCAAGTAGTCTATTGCACTCTCGCGCCATTTGGCATTTTTGTGAGCGCGCGTGCACGCACGCGCGCTGCGCGTGATTATAACGGTGCCGACGCGAAATAACGCGGAAAAACGTTCATTGATCACGCCAGGTACTGAGAGGGCGCCACCGTTTGTAATTAAAGTGTAATACTAATTAATTGATACACGACGCCGCTTCTCATTATATCCTTATACACTGTTTCGCGCGAGAGATAATTGTTTTGCAATGGCGCTTTGATGAATAATTTATTCGGAACAAACCGCTTGAATTGTCCTTTTTATCTTTTAATTAAACTTTGTTTCGACGTCCACACGGAGATAACAATTACTGAAATCTTTTAAGGAGAAAAAAATTGAATTTACTTTGAAGAATTAAACTACAGAAATAGAATCCAACTGTTTCTTTTCAATGTATTTAAACAATAGGATTTTGCAAAAATTTTATTCAACAATAGAACAACGAACGCAGTCATTGTTAATTTATTCATTTTAATAATTGGTTAAGAGTGATTTCATGATAAATATATTTATGATTTGTGTTGGAAAACAATTTTTGCAATAGATTTATTTGTTTTATTGGATGGAGAACATGTATAATTCCATAACATATAGTATAAATTTTTTCACAGCAAATAATTAGATTTTTCATAAGCGTTTAAAATGACCAACCAATTCTCTTCGTTGTATAGGTAGGTTAAAACTTTAAACTTCGGTCGTTTTACGGTGTTAAGTATGTATTTGATTGGATGATTTTTAAAAACTTAATTTTAAAAAAGATTGAAAAGGGTGAAATTCTTTTTGAGTTACAAAAAATTATAATAACTCGTCGCACCACATGGACTAATTTAAAATGTTAATTTTTCATTTAGCATAAACGTCGGATCGCATTCGAGAGTGGCAGCTCAAACACCCTGATTATCATATGCCAATGTGTTTTTCAGCCTTTCGTTTATGTGAATCCGAAAATAAACTTTGTGTACTTCCTAAATTACGGTTCAAAAGTTAAATGATTTCCCTGCAATCATTACGACAAAATGATATTCATCTTTTGTTCTTTGTTTTTTCACCTAAAACATTTCACCGGTAACTCCAACAGTCTTCCAACGATAAGAAAAAAACCGTCTTATCTACAGTTAGATTATCACGAACTACATGAATAAACAAAATTTATTGCAACCACTTTGTCAAATGATTATGAAAAATTACTCAATCA
Organism: Trissolcus japonicus; assembly: GCA_030522925.1. Classification (NCBI taxonomy): domain Eukaryota; kingdom Metazoa; phylum Arthropoda; class Insecta; order Hymenoptera; family Scelionidae; genus Trissolcus; species Trissolcus japonicus. The sequence goes on along the minus strand of JAPYZS010000290.1, from coordinate 44,719 downwards.
CCCATCGTGCAACTGCACAAGCGAAAAACAAGTACCAAATTTTGGAGATTTCTTCTTTTCCAAGTTAGAATCATTGTAACACCCGAATAAATAATAAAAACAATTGTGCTATTTTATAAAAATTCAAATTTTATAAAGAAAAAATTGAAATTGAATTGTTAAAAAAATTAAAAGAAATTTTACCGTTCTAAATTTTAATACACGGAATTTGTTCCCTCCAATTGAAGAGGAAACGAGATAAAAAACGAATAGTTCAATCGTGACCAAACGAGTGTCAATTCGTTTGACGATGGAGCTCTCTTATGTAACTTCGATAATTCAAATAAACCGCCAAGGACGCCGGCTAATGGCGAATATCAGTGTCGGTCAAAGTACGCAACACATTTGCAGTTCCACTATCTGTCCCGAAGCCTATCACGCCATCGGGCGTTCTTTTTTGCGAACTAGACCGAGCCAGACCCTTAGTCGTGTTGAATGTCTCGCGCGATTCAGTCGCGCGCGTACTAGTTTCTCATGTTTGGCGTGCACGTGCATCAACGACTGCAACTTCTGAATCGGCCAAGTGTGCTTCCCCGTTGACTCGGCGTTTCATCATCGATCGCCGCAATCAAAGTGGGGCTCAACCTACATATCCGCCGTAAAATTCGTCGATGTCAAAGTCGGTCGGGCGCACAATTTTTGGAGCAATGCAAATTTATAAAAGCAGTCATATAACAAACTGACGGATTTTCACTTGGAAAAAGTAACGATTTGCAACTTGTTGAGGACACGACGTTGCAATCAACTTCGGCAGCCGATTAGACACGCAACTTTTATTTCATGTCCAGCGGTTGATGCAACGCAACTTAATTAACGCTCTGATGCAATGCTGGTAAACATCGCAAAACAATTTATCACAATCCGACGTGATCCTGCGTTGGTCTGTTTTTTTCCTTCTTCTTCTTCGAGAACTTTCCTCGAATCAATGGTCCGAGATGCTGGGTGTCGGTTTGTTAATCTGTTAATTAGCTCGATAACATTTGTTGGAGCAATGATTGCAAATATTTGCATACGTTCTATTTAGAATTTAAATTCACGTGATCAATCATGCCGATGAGAAATAATTTCAATCATTTTTAATGGGTGTGATTGTGCATTTCTGTCAGCTGTTTGAAACGGTGATTTAAATTTGAGTTTCCCGCCAATAACGTACTCTTGTACGTTATTGAAATTTCTTTCTTGTACGTTATTGAGTTTCTTGTACTTGCTTGAAATCTATGAATGAAATTCAGACCTTCCACGTCCCTAATTTGTTTATTCATTTTTTCAGCTTTATGCAAAAATTCATTTCAAATTAAATTTAATTGTTTCATGTCCGGTCCATTTAAATTGATGAATTTTTTAATGATGGGAATTAATTTTGTATTACAATTTTTAATTTTTATAAAAGAAAATGATTGAATTTTCGATATAAAAAATGATGATACAATTTTGTTTCAGAGGGGGCGTGGTGGTTGGGACAGTCGAGCGGTGTTGGCAATTTGTCAACGAGTCAATGGTGTTTTCTGAAAAGAACGCGCCGGCATCACAGGGTGCATCGACTATAGCGCACAACACGACACACCGCCGGCTCCCGTTAGAACATTACCGACACCGAACCCACCCGAGGTATGTTAATTTAATTAGCCGCGGCTCGCTCACCGGTCTTAATTCCAAGATACCCCTCCAATCGTTTGCTTCAATTTGTCCCCCATTTGCCAGTTTTGATATATTCAGTACTTCGTTGAAACTGCGACATCTGTGAGACAAAATCCCAAAAGCCGATTTACAATTTTTTTTTATTTTAGCTTCACTAACTTCTTCCAAAATTGAAAAATGAAAAAAATGTCATATCCATTTTTATAAAAGTACAAGTTCATTCATAAAGGCACATTCATGAGGACAAATTTATGAAGTCGTTTGAAAAAAAACAGATGAAATTAAGAAGTGCGGAAATTTATTGGTAAATAATTCATAATCCCTTGAGTGCCCCCGAAAATTGAAAAGGTTTTTACCGTTAAAATTGAATAGAAAATTCTATCAACCATTCACTGTGCGTCTCATATCGACCAGTCAAAATAAATCAGAGAAAAACCGCTTCAAAGAGAAACACTTTTCGTGACAACATGATCCTCTTGATGTTAATCTTTATCTGATCCTTTGATATTGATCATTCATATTTTTCCAAACGGACAAAACCTTAACAAACTTGTATTTGTGAAATGAAATTCTTCTGAAACAAAATTATGAAATGAAACGTTCCAAGTATTTTTTAATCAAAAAGTAAGACACATCCAATTGACCGAGATGCGTGACAACCAAAACTTCACTTCACTTTTACAGTTTATATCATGCTCTTAACATAAAATGATAAGACTAATCCAGATTTTATGAACTTACATAATACACAACAGAGAATAAATATCTTTTTAATCAAAATTATTTTCCGTATCACTATATTTACCTCGACTAAGATTTGCAATGCATGTATGAAATCAAATCTCGATTAGATTATTGTGAAATATACTCTCAATTAAAAAAAAAACTTGGATCATTGCTCTTAGTCGAAATGTCTCTAATGTTTATTTTTAATTCAATTTTCAAAGACTATTTTCTAATTTGTTTCAATTTTTTATACGATCATCAAAATTACTGGTCAGATGGTTGTTACGATTGTCCAACAAATTCATCATTGTGGGAAAATGCCACCCAAAATGTTTTTTCAACTAAGAAGTAAAATTTTATTAAATAATAAATAATTAATGAATATATAATCAACACAACTGATATTTTTTTTTGTTTAAAGTTGTAATAATCACACAATACTCTATAACAAAACGAACCAGCAACAATGGAGGAGACTCGATTGTCGTATGCAGATTACGTAGTCATAGCAGCCACGTTGCTTGTTAGTTCCGGCATCGGTATCTATTACCGGTTGACCGGAGGTAAGCAGAAAACTGAAGAGGTAATCGAATTTCAAATTTAATTTAAAAAATACAAGCTTTAAAAAACAAATAGGATTAATATTTTTTTTCGTCTGATGACAACAGGAATACTTTCTGGCCGACCGATCAATGTCGATCTTCCCTGTGGCGGTTGGTTTGATGGCGTCATTCTTTTCAGCAGTGAGCATTTTGGGAGTCGGTTCTGAAATTTACGTGCACGGAACTCAATTCGTGGCGATCAACCTTGCCTACGGCTTTGGCACATGGTTCGCCGCGCATCTTTATTTGCCAGTATTTTTTAAGCTCAAAGCCGCCAGTTCCTTTGAAGTATGAGACATTTTCACAAAATCAAATCATGAATACCTTGAATCATTTGAATAATTTTGTTGTATTTATCAAAAATTGTTGTTTTGTAGTATTTAGAAAAACGTTTTGGATTAGGAGCTAAACTGCTTGCAAGTTTTGGCTCGTTGATTCAACTTTTGCTTTACACAAGTATTGCCCTCTACGCGCCAGCTTTAGCTTTGGAAGCGACCACGGGGATCCCCCTGACAAGCAGCGTCGTGGGCATCGCTTTGGTTTGCACTTTTTACTCCACGATTGGGGGAATGAAGGCTGTGCTAATCACCGACGTCTTCCAGAGTATGCTCATGTTCGCATCGGTAATCGTTGTTATTACAACTGCAGCTGTTCAAGTCGGAGGCTTGGATAAGATCTGGGAGATTGCTCAGAAAGGCCACCGGCTCGAATTTTACAAGTAAAAAAACCTACAAACCAAAATTCCCATTATTATTAATAAAAGAAATCGAACAAAATCTAATGATTTGTAATTTAATTTTTTAGCATTTCCACTGATCCTACTGTGAGGCACACTTGGTGGGGTCTCTTTGGAGGGGGATTTTTCACTTATCTATCACTTTACGGAGTTAACCAAATCCAAGTACAAAGACTGTTAACAATACGGTATGTTTTATATTTAAATTAACAGCTGAGATTAAAAATCCGTCAAGTTGAATTTTTTATTAATGCAATTTATTTTAAAATTCTAATATCTCATGTAAATTTTCAGTATTTTTTTACGGAAAAATATAAGATAAAATTTAAAACATTTTGAAAAATCGTTTAAATATAATTATATATATATAATTTTCGTTTCTGTTTATTATTCTGTTCTTTTTTGTTTGTTCTTTCTTTTCTTTTTGAAGCAAATATTTCGACTTTCACTGTGCAAGTTTTTTTTTTATTTCAGCAAGTTGGAATCCGCTCAGAAAGCTTTATGGTGGAGCTGGCCGGTAATAGCTGCTCTTTCCTTTACCACCTGTTTCTCGGGTCTGGCCATGTACTCGAAATACTGGAACTGCGACCCCCGCGAGAGCGGTCGGATCACAACTAATGACCAGCTGATGCCGCTCTACGTGATGGACACGCTTTCCAGTTTACCCGGCCTGCCTGGCCTCTTCATCGCCGGCATTTTTAGCGCTGGCCTCAGCACAATATCTGCCACCCTCAATTCTCTCGCCGCTGTTATTCTCGAGGACTATGTTAAACCTGTTTGCAAATTCAAGTACACAAATCAAAAACAAGATTTTTTATTTCTATAAAATTATCATTTCTTTTGTATAAAATTTACGGTTCTATGAGCACAAAATCATTTCACAACGCAAATAAACAGGTGAAGCCAATTGTTTTGGAGAAATAAAGACGATTTTTGATGGGCGTGATAAAATCTTGTCGTTTCGATTAATCCGAAATGCGCAGTCGGTGTTTGGTTGCCCCTCGCGCTTTACCGGGTCTTGTACGGTCTGCGCGGACCGATCGTAAACCTGGTGGCATCTTTTGCCAGATTGTGAAAGATAACCAGCATGCCATTCGTACCGTTTATAATTTAAAAGCAAGTAGCAGCTCCCGTGTTATCTTATATGTTATCAAGCCGGGCAGAGACGGTGTGTTTTGTAATTGAAATTATGCCCACTTCAATTTCGGAATCAAGTCCTTTGCGATTGTATCGCATCATCAAACACTTCCACAGGTCCCTTTTTTCTTTTTGTTCAAATTTCAATTCCAATCAACTGATTCTAATCTCAAAGTCGAATTTTTTTATTACAATCGTCTTTTTGTTTCTTTTATTTTTAATTTTTTTTGTTGCTTTTCCATTTACAATAATTTTGTAAAACAATAGATTTAGCTATGAATTAGTATAACAAGATCCTTGAAGATACGTAAATTAAAACTGTCTGTTCTGTTTTAGGGGAATAGAATTATCGTTGACATGGACTTCATTTATAAGCAAGGGCCTTGCCCTGGCGATGGGGATTGCATGCCTGGTCTTAGCGACTCTCGCCGGTTATGTTGGCGGCATTCTCGAGGCAGCGCTTTCGATCTTAGGGGTCGTCGGCGGGCCGATGCTCGGGCTCTTCTCTCTTGGAATGCTCACTGAGACTGCGGACCAGAGAGGCGCTATCGTTGGATTCCTCACGAGCCTGACGTTCTCCTTTTGGATTGGATTTGGCGGTCCTAAGCCGCCGATAGCACAATTGCCTGTCTCCACCGACGGCTGTAACGCCACCGATATCATCCCAATTACCAGTCTCATACTAAACCAGACGCATGTAACTTTACACAACAGGCAAGCCAATTTTCATTTCTTTTTCCTATCCAACTTCTGTTTACATTGTCTTTTCTTTCATTTCCTTATTCTTCATTAATTTTTAATTTTTGTTAGTTTGATTTTTTTTTAGATTTTCAGTGAGATATGATTTTGAACACTTTTTTCGTCTGTTCGACAGTGGCCAACACGACGATTCGTACATGTACCTGTATCGGATTTCGTACTTGTGGTACTGTCCGCTGGGCTTTGCAATTTGCTTCGTGAGTGGAATGATCGTGAGTTGGGCTGGCAGGATCATTTTCAAGGAGACTCCTGGCGAAGTCAACCCTGACCTTCTGACGCCTCTGCTGGCCAGTCGAGTAAGAAGAAGACGAAACGATTGCAAGCGAAACAAGCACAACGATAACGTTCATTCGGTGCCATGCTGAATTGCTGCAATTCAACTGACTTCTCCTTTTTTTTATACAATTCTAATTTGAATCAAACTTTTATACGTAAATAATTGCATGATCTGCAATTAGTTAAGTGCGGTTTTATTTTATTTTATTAATTTGGTTTTCCGTTTTCATTTCCTTCCAATGTAGTTGTAATTATATAAGCCGGTGCTAGAATAGTATTATTTCATCAAGTTCATGGAAGATACTTAATTCAGGGTAACTAAATTTTATTTTAAGAAAATTTTATGAATGAGGTTAACATGTAAGCTTCAAAAACACTCCTGATAATGTTAGACTATTGATGTTGAATGTTCATCTACAGTTTGATGAAGTTGTTAAGATTGTTAAGTTATTCAACTTTGTTATGTACTTACGTACCTTGTACAAAAGGCTGATGTACTTTGCAGCTTTCAAGAGAAACTTGAATTTTTCGAATGTTAAATTTGGGCAGAGTGCTCTATTTTTATAAACATTTATTATTGCAAATTTTACTATTAAGACTTTGATGTATCTACGTCTGAAACAAATATACAAAATAAAACACAACACTTGTATAAAAGAAAAAAGGAAGAAAAAACATACTCAGTCATAATATCATACCAATTTACTCGAAACCTGAATAGTCGACTTGATAAGAAGTTGCGAGGAATAAAAATTTGTTCGCAAACAAATTGTTAATTAATCTGCATGAAAAATCGGCAGCGTGTGAGCGCGAGCGAGAGAGCGATACCTATCGGCGTTATTTCAAACTTGCGTAAGCGTCTGAATGCGCAGGTCGTTTGGTCCGTCGTGGCCGTTCTGTATGTCACCGTACGGCGCACGAGGCACAACACACCAGTCCGACGGCATTCCATCGTGATTTGCGAACGTTTCGGTAAACGTTCGACATCGTGCGATTGTGCCGTTTACGCGCAGACTTTTACACAAACCGCACCGATTTGCTACTTCAGCGCCACATCCTTGTGCAACGTCAACAAAACCTCCTCCACTCTTTTACATTCATTCACATAACAAACGGGTGGGGGAAAGTGGAATCCTAAATGTTAAACCCATTGACTTTAAAATGAGTAACAAAAGTACCAACAATCATTAAAATTTTAACGAAACATAAACTTTTAAATTAAAATAAATTGTGGAGGGTATTGCAATTTTTCCAGATCCAAACCCTATTTTTTATTGCAAAAAAAAACACATACACGGCCTACGAAAGTCAAGACACCTTGGAATGTATTTCAAAATTTGCATTTAGAATGTAGATATATCAATCAAACGGTTCTGAAGTTAAGAAATTAAATTTGTTAAGCAAAGATGTGACATTTCCGTTTTTTATCATTCTTTTGAATTTCGCACCGGCCGTTAAGTTTGATTAGCAGCGCGCACAGACTTACTCCATAAACGAGAATTTAACCATGCAGTTTGCGCATGCCTCGGCGAACGATTCTTATGTTTATACTGCATACAAATAAACGATCGTTCGTATGCTCTTCCAACATTCCTGGCATTATCGGTAATGAACGTAAGTTCGAGTTCTAAGCATTATTCACGATGCCGGATTATTCTAGCCAAAGACAAACGATTAAAATAATCGGCGCCCATTTCTCGCATACCACCTTCTTTCCTCGTTGACGAAGTCAAAAAAAATCGTCAACATCGTCTTTTGTGTTGCGCTAACAATGTATATATCTCCGACTGCTTCCACGTTTTTCTTATTCCACGCCAGGGAAAAAACATTCATTTACATTTTTGAGATTAGGTCACACAGCTGCAATAGAAATGTTTTGCGGTTCAATCACCATAAACATATACACACACACACATTTCTCGAATTGCAAATTTTGAAATTGTTTTATACTTTGGAGACGGCCCCGTGAGGGAAGAGAAGATTTGTATAATGCCCAGGTCAAAAGCAGCCGGACGGTTATTTCATTTAATTATGGTGAAGAGAGCTTGGAGGCAAATTGACGCTGTCGCCGGACTCGTCTGGGCCCTAGCTCTAATTTTCTCGAACCCCTCGGTGGGGCTCGCAAAGACAATCGGCCTGGAATGGGATTTGAAGCACGAAGATGATCGCTGTCGATGTCTCTCAGAGATATTAGTCTGAGTAATAAGCATGGTTGGATTTCTGTTCTAAATGCTGTACCGAAAATGTAAGTCTCCAACCAACCGTACAAAAAAAAACAAGAAACCTATCAAAAAAGAAGAAAGAAAAAAGGACACCTGTTCAAAGAACTGTTAATAACAAACGAGGTGGAAAGAGCGCGAGTGCAAAAACAAAAGTGCAATCTCGTTTGGGGACAGTGACGAAATAACGGTGATTCCCAAGGTCGGTGCAGATGTGACAATAAGTATAAACAATAGTGGACTGGTTGGAGAGAGAGGATAAGGCGAGAAAACAATGCCAGCTGGTGAAAAGCGTCGATGTACGTTTTATGAATGACGAATTAATCATCAAGGTCGGATTCAATTATGTCAGAAGATGTTTGCTTGGAATTAACAGGAACAAGAGTTATGACATTTGTTGAACATTTCTGAAACGATAATGGCACTTTCGAGGTCGCGAAAGGCCGAAAAAGAACGGTATAATGACGGTGCGCCAACACATAAAACATAAGCATTAAAGGAATGGCGAGGGAGGAAGAGATTCAAAGAGAGAGAAAAGGAACGTTTTACGTCCGATCGTGGCGCGCATAAATCTCAAGGAGTCGCTCTGTGAAGAACGACGCAAGGTACACACACATATCCCAGATTCTGACTTTCTTCGAACTTTTAATGCGGTGCTCTGTACATTCTGGTTTCTGTGTCATACGGATAATGCCGGCCTCTTCCTCGAATCGGCGATGATTGATAATTAACATTCCCGGCGTGCCGATCTTTGCACAATTCAAATGAACCAAGCGTCAACTACATTATACCGAGAGCTTCATGCCGATCGCCAAATTGGATAAGTGTGTGTGTCATTAAATAACTTGTATCTGACGTAACGCTTGTATCTGATCGACATTCAGATGGAGGTTTCCATTTGGAAACATTGGAATTGAAAATTTGAGATCAATGTCTGAGCTGTTTTCTGTTTCGTTAGTTAAAAATAAAATTGAAAGAATTTCGGGCAAAGCCGTGATGTCGATAACTTTTATCAGTTTTAGCATTGTTAGATAACGCGAGTTATTTTTTGTATAGTTCTAGTTTGATGAATTATCCATCTCTCTTTATTTCTTTCTTTCTCTCTCGCTTAGTGATAGTGAAAGCGAAAGGCGATTGGCGGAAGAGCGATTTTTGCGGAAGCAGAACGATCGTCGCTGAAAGAACAAATGGGTCGAATCGCGAAGGAGAAATCATGTGCGAAGCATCCACAGGATCGGTAGCTTGAACTTCATGCTCAACGGTTTGAGACGAGATGCAGTACTCACCTAAATCCTGCCCGCCGTCGGATCCACCGCCACTGGAAGATCTGCAACAAAACGCAAAGAGCGATCGGTCAATCGTTTGTTTGTCACACTTTTCTCGCAGAGAGCGCTCCGGCAAAAAGGAGCAGTGATCAAACACAAAAAGAGAAAATCACATAGAAATCGTGCAAGCGTTCCACGAGATGAGAAAACTTATATAATTACACATTTTTGCTGGCCAGCTATCAGAAATCAGACCATGCAACCATCTGCCAAGGGAAAATTACAAACAATTTTGCTATTTTTTTAAGAGAAAGAAAAAAGGTTTTACACTTTTTTCAAAACACATTATTTTGAGTGTTGCCCATGAACAAATTTTGGGAAATATAAAAAAAATTTAATGTAAAAATTATGACATGAAAATGAAAATTTTGAAAAAGTTGTGAAGAAAAATTGTTTTACTTTTCAAATGGTTGTTATCAATTTAATAAAAATCATTTATTTGTACACGTTATGCTTCAAATTATGTAGAAACTCCATACACCTAATGAAATATATATATTTTCAATTTTTTTTTCAGTTTAGATCAGTTACACGTACTATCTAATTACAGTGAAGCAGAAACAATTAGACAAAATTGTTGGCTAAGTGGCGAATCTTGGACGGCGGTTATAAATCATCGTTGTGTAGCATTATTTGTTAACGCCACAGATAACAGAGCACTTTTAATCGGGTGCACCGGTCGCCCGCTTGTTTAGGCGCTTATCGCGCTCGCGCGACATTGATTTACTTTTACTAACACTCATAATGTAAGCACCATTAGCGTGCTTCACAAGAAGCGTCAATTAATGCGATACTGCCCACGACGGGACGAAGACGAATCATAAATAACGCGTAGAGTGCAGCAGCCAATCGTCCTCCATTACAGAGCCCCGGAGCTCGGGCCGCGTATCCAGCGCGCTCGTGATACACGCATTCCACGCATTCCGACCGGGGCACTTGGATCCGCTCTTCGTGCGGAGAAAATAATCGCGCTTATTTTTCTATCCGCTCTTACAAATTTGACGGGCAAACAAAAATGATGTTTTTTTTTCTAAAACCGACTTGTGAACACCCACTCATCGGCCTTATGACGATTTTTGGCAGTTCATATTTCTTCGCGAAATAAAGCAGTCAAATGTTGAGCTGAGATTGATCTTTGAATCTCATTCTTTTAGCAACTGCTAAATCTTTTATTCATTTTTTTTAATTTAATTTTGTAAAAAATTAAAAAATGAGTTTGACATTTACATAAAAATGTATAATACAAATAAAGCCATGGCGTTAATAAATATAAAGCGACGAAGGTATCCGGTGAGTCTGGGTTTGTTTTTCAGCTGGTCCCATGGCGATAACCTTCTGAGCGAGCAGAAAAATGGCACGGTAATATATGGACAGCACTCGTTTTGTATGTTATCTGCATCACAATCGGCGTTGCCAACGAATTCGCCTCAAGGCGCTACTTTATTGGTCGCATTCCGATGACACGACCGCGTTATTGTCCGGACGTCTTCATTTTCTAATGCAAACGGGGTGCTAATAAAACATTCAAGATCCAAAAAAAAAAAAAAACAACCAACTCCTTATCACAAGTTGTGTACATGGCTTCAAAGAACTCTCACCCACGATTTAATCTTTGAGATCACTTGTGGACTTTATTCAGGTTAATCCTTTTGAATCAGATCGATGCCTTGAGATATATGGATTTAATTCGTTCGTACAAGAAATAAATCTGGGTCACACTAGGAACATGAACAGTTCCATAAGGTGTCTGATTAGAAAGGGTCAGGTTCAAGGTCAAAATGGGTGCAGATAACCAGGTCAGTTCTGGAAACGGGAGCAGGGAAATTGGTCAGATCCTGCAATGTATCGTAGGTCTTTAAAGTTTTCATTCCTTTGAAAGGTTGATGGAGAAAACACCCTGCTTCGTGTAACACAAAATTCACAAATTGTTTTTTAAGAGTAATATTGTCCTTTTTTAATTGTTTAGCAACGAGTGTGCAAATTTGCATCAAATGAAATTGTTATGATTATTTCAGATTAACCAATAAAGAAAAGTTATCAGCCAAAATTGAATTTTGGCGGGAACTCTCATCGGGTTACAAGAAGAGGCATCAGGATCCAGGAAGATTGTATCTCTCGTTCGTTTCTTCCCTCCCTGGCTTAATTATTCTTTTTCAATCTTGACTGATGGTGGATGATGCATATCCATATATACTGTGGATATGTAGATCTAGATATCCACTAACAAGTGTGTGTGTGTTTGTGTGTGTATGAAGGACTGCCGTGGAGGGTAGGTAACGATAGCGGCTCACATCGGTTGGACGGTGCTCTGAGCAAACGAAGGACGCCCGCATTCCTCGTCACAGCCTGGTATAATACGAAGAATCGGTCGGACTGTAAAAGAGAAGAGAAGGGAGGTTCGTGGAGAAACCTCGAGTCTGCTTCGACGTCTTCTTCCTACTTATCGTCGCACTCTTTCCATCCACTCGAAGCGCATCTCTTTCATTTTCTTCTCACTTTTCTTATTCTAACGCGATGTCTCTCTTATCATGGAAAAAAAAACTACTTTCTTTGCACAATTTCCGACGTTATTGAACTTGCAAAATTTGACCAGGAAAATAGTTCAACAACTTTTCTTTTTAATTTTATCTTATAATTTTTAGTTTTTTTTGTCATACTTTTTGATGATTCAATTTCTTTTGTGATTAATAATTTTGTTTTTAAATTTTTAGACAGTGAGGTGGGATACTTGATGATACTTGATAAACGAGCAAGATTTATGTGGATGAAGATGAGGTGCAATTCAAAAAACGGAAGAAATCAGTTAAACTTAGAGTTTCCCACATTATTTTTAAACGGAATGGCACGCGGATTGCTCCTTTTCAATTTAAAAGCAGCTCGTATCGAACTTGAACCGTAACTCGCGCGAAATTATGTATGCAAGATCATAAACCGCGAAACGATGTTCATTTCGTTTGCACTTAACGAGCGCATCACTAGCGCACGCGCGCTCGCGGGAAAACTAGTCGATTTTTGTTTCTCTTTCTTTCCAACGAGCTTGAGATCGTTAAGAAGGTGGAGAGGTTGGCTTGAAAGATACTGTTATTCTTTATTCATAACTTTCCGGATTTTTTTGTTTCAATGCGAAATTTTCTCGCAATTATGTCCATTAAAAAATCCAGTTTGTTCAAAGTTTAATTTTTTTTCCATTTTTCAGAACTTTCTTTTTATTTATCTTCTAAAAATTGTTTCTTTTAGCCATCCAAAAAAGGTATACTTTTTTTGCAACCAGAAAAAATGATTGAAATTCTTCAAATAACTTCAAAGATAGAAATTAAAATTCTTCATGCCGAGAAAAAGAAAAACATTCCCATTTTTTTATCGTACGGGCTGATTTATTAAAACCGTTCATTCGTCGGATTCCACGAGAAATAAGTTTTTTTTCTTCTGCTTCTCTTGGTCACTCAGCTTTGATGCGCCATTCTCTGATGAGATTATAATAGTACGAATAATAACGAATATAATGGCATGCTACCGGGCTACGCTTATCCCTTGTACCCTCCCTTTTACCTTCACTCTCATCCCGATCGACAAAAAAATAAAGGACCAAAAGCGCTAGACGCGTACTCCAAAAATCCGAAACTTTCTGCCTGTTTTGTAATACTCACATAAAACATTTTTCAAATTCAATGATACATACAAAAAAGTTCCTTTTTTCATTCTTTTTTTTTATGGATTTATCTCGATGAAAAATGAATTTTTATAGAAATTTATGTCTAGTTTTCTCATAGTTTTAATTAAAAAAAATTCCTATAAATACTTTGCGGTGTAACAAATTTATTTTAAGGAATCAATTTGATTTTTTATTCGAGAGAAAAAAAAACAGGAGAAAAAGAATGTGTAAAAGGTACTTAACATTCTTATAAATGATTGATTAATCGTTGAACTTTCAGGTGCGATATTTGATTTCAGTCAGTGTGGAGCGAGGCGACTAGGTCTATGGTAATTGGGTCTGGCAACGTTCGTATATCAATTTACAGTTTCGCGTGGGCCCGGGAACGATATTATGAATATCGCTGAGCCAAATGACGTCACGTAGACAGATCGAGAGAAAAAAAATCTGCTGAAACGAGAACGCGATAGATAGTTAATCGCGTGATCATGCATGGATTATTGGCAATGGCTTTAAGTCCACTTTCTGGTTCTTTTTCATCTGGTCTGCTTAATTTTTATTATTATTATTATTATTATTTTTTTTTTTTTTGCAAAACGAAAGTGAATTTAATTTACAAGCCAGAGATAACATTGGCAGATGTTTAAAATAAAAAGAATTTCAGATTGGCAATTGACCTATGAAAAAATTTATTTTTTACGATAATGATAATTTTAATTAAATGACAAGACCTTTATGGACAAATCTATAGATTAAATAAAAAAAATTTAATCGGTCAAGTCTTTTTCCAGTCGATCTCCAACTGATTACCTGATAGACATAATAGCGAAGAGACATTCTGATCAGCAAATTAATAGCGATGAGAGATAAGTGCAATGAATTTGATTACGTCGATGCAAATGTATTCAAATTGTCATGCGAATTAAAAAAAGAATCATAATGACGATAATTTCATTGAAACCCATCAAGGTTTTTTACAAAATGTTTTTGGAAATATGAATTAAGTAAGTCCGCGAGATTATACGAATAAAAGGAAAACGAATTCAGAATCGCGAAAAATTAGCATTGCTAATAAAATTGGTGCGACTGGAAAAGTTGCGAAAAAATTGCTCAACTGAAAAATACGCGACGGTTACGAAAGTTGAGTTTTGCTTTGATCTGCGCGAGACTCGTGATTTCTGATATCTAAATTTCAGATAAGGCGAATGTTTGAAATTGTTTTATACTATGCCAAATCGAACATCTAGTAGTAAAAATAAAGTTTCAAAACTGTTTCCAAAAATAATATACCGAAAGATCTCGAAATTTTAAAACTGTCATCACAAAAAAAGAAAAGAACGTCCCAAATTCCAAATCTTACTTGATAATGCGATCGACTGAAAAAAATTTTGTTCGAGCGTAAGCGATCAAATTGACGTAAAATTTTACGTGCGAGCATGAAATTGATGAGGATTATTTTGTTTCGGATAAAACAGCGTTTCGGCCGTTTTTTTGATCGTTCTCTTTTTTTTCATCGGCATGCTACTTTAATCGATATTTCCAAAGAAAGTTAACATAATTTGTGAAGAATGTGTTTTGCTTATGATTTTTTTCGTCAAAACGACGATGGGTTCGGGCGAGGAATGACATTATTTTTATACCAAAACAACGGCGAGGCGAATGCGGTTTACGAGTTTCGCTGTGTCAGCGAGTCAAGTACCTCGATGCCGGGCCGGCTCTATACCTGTGCCCGGCGTTCCTGCTAAAGCCGTTTTGTTTCCGTGACGCTCCAGGCCACACGAAATAGACGATCAAACGTCGGCCTTTTGTTCCGAAACCAAACACTGTTATTAAAAATGACTCTAAATTATACCCGACCAAAGACAACAGTTTTTGAAATCAAATCAACAATTTTATTGCCTTAGAAAAATTCATCCCCCCCCCTTCTTTTTTTCTCACTCATTTTTCAAATTAGATTATTTAATCCATGAATTATGGTATAAAATAATAAATTTAAAATAAAAAATAACTATTCTACTCAATGAAAAGTGGAACAGAAAAACCATTAAATTCTAACATTTTTATTTTCATTTATTTATTTTTGTTTGAAAATTTTTGTTTTTAATCTTTTAAGATAGGACACATGAAAGCAGTTTTGGACACGCGTTTCAAATGAAGAGATTGGACGAAAAGGAAAGAAAATGAGAGACAGACAAGGGCGAAACTATTTTTGGCCAGTTCGCCTGAAGGCACAATTTGGACCTTCGCGGATATACAAAGTTCCGGTATATAAAAAGATGAAATTTAAACTTCACTGTTCAGGAATTTCAACAACGAGATGGTATTTTTTTCTAGTTCATTGGATACTTATATTTTAAAATTTTATATTTTAAATTAGAAAACTGATTTTTTTTCCATCAGTTACAGTTAAAAAAACTCTTTCCAAATAACCCTAAACCAAATCTTGCACAGTTTGTATTTCACCACGAAAAAAGTAAAAAAATGAACAAGCGGCTCGTTTTTTTATGGACCACGATAAACGTGATTCTAAAAATCCCTCTAAGCAAGGTGTTCATCAGGACCCAACACGTTTCTCAGCAATTTTGTATTATTTCTTTTTCTACTCTTCAGAAGTGAAATTGTAAACACTTATTATTATCATCTTAGGATTTTCACGGTTTATTTTCATAGCCAAAAAAGTGACAAACACAGTTTTTCTCACGTACTTAAAAAAAATCGTTTTTCAAATCTTCCGAAAACCCAAGATGAAAAAAGGAACCAGGTAATCCGGGGCAAACTTTCCAAAATGTTCAGAACATTTCAAAACATTTCTCGAACTTAAATATTATCACAAAACACATTCAGGTGTTTAACAAAAAAAATTTCATCTCTGAGACTTGAAAAAGAAAAATTCTTTCTTAATTGAAAAAAGATACAATTTCGGGAATAAGAAAAAGGACCCTTTTTCTTTGAAATTTCTTGTAATGAGCGGGAATGTGTTGCATAATGTTGAACCATGGGCGTTTGGATATTTCACTCAAAGTATACTAATACGAAGTGGCATTCGGGGCAACCTCGAATCGGCGCTCGTGTTACGTGGCGCGCCGCTCTCGCGGACAGCGTGTGGGCGATTGTGCGTGTACGCTTCAAGTAGACGTCGATAAACTGACAGATACACGCGGGCCCGTGCGCGATAACTGCGATGCAAATACTTCACGAACCCACCGGTTCAACAAAGACGCCGCGATGTCTCTCCGCGCTAATTAAACGACAACTTGGAGATCGTGAAAATGTTTCACTTTCAAACCACGACTGAACTATGATAATTGCATACTTTTTCTCTTAATTAAGGTCAGATGGGGTAATAGTGACACGTGAAGTAATATCAGACATCACCAAAATTAGGTTCACACCATTCATTAAAACCATTTTTTTTCTTAGCCTTTTAATTATTTAAATCTTGAATTTCACCTTTTTAGGACAATTTTAATTTTACCAAATAGCACATTTAAACGAGTGTCACAATTACCCCAACTGTCCCTATAAATTTCTTACTATAGCTATTTTGAAAAAACCTTAATTTAAGTTACAATTTCAATAACCCATTAATAATATACGGTTTGTGACTTGTTTTTTCTTTTTTTTTAATTGTATGAATTAATTAAAAAAGTCACTTGGAATTGCATCTTTGAAATTGCGTGGAGCAAGTTTGATAAAGAATTGGCACTTGCAATTAGTTGCATCAACTAGCATTTCGTTATTTTTCTCGTCACGGTAGGAACAAGAATGCTATTACGAGAACGTATTATCTCACGAGACGTGACGGATGGCTCACTAAAGTGCGTACGTTGACATTACATTCCACGCAATATTCAGCAATTTCTCTTTTTCTTTCGTCCTCGGGTCGCCGATGACGTTGGCCCCGATGATGCACTTTACGTAATTTAGCTCCCAACATTTTTTTCATACCTGATCGGATATTCTCGTTTCACTTCTTGTGTATACTTCTTTTCCTTGCGTCCTTTCATTCTCAACTTTGAACCTGCGATAAAATTGCACACTTTTCTTCTCGTGTTTCAATTAATTGTTTTTTTATTCGTTTCTTTCTACTTCTTATTCTCATATTTTTTTATTTTTCATTTTATCAATTGTTCAATTGTTCATTATGATTTTGTTATGATTTATAATTTTTTTTTGCACAATAAAATATAGATTTGTGATGCAAAAGTGCGAATATGGAAGTCCGACATTCATCATTATGCTTAATTACAGCGCAGAATTACAATGTACAATGCAGAAATGCGCAACGGCATTGCTTTTAATATTACTACAAACATTCATTAATCGTGCGAGGCTTTTATTTATGCCCCGCGATGCTAAGCATCAGGAAAAAGAACGGCGCGTAGGTGCCGCGCGCGCTTGGCGACGAGCGACAATAAAACGTTATACAGACACACGCTATGGGATACACATTTGTAATTGTAATCTGGTCGCGCGACCGTTCGTTTATCTCTTGGCCAAGATACGCGAACGGTTACACGCGCTATTAGTTCGCGTCTTATAAAAGATCTCTCATTGCCATACATTATCGCTTCTCAATTACCCGTGTTATCTCTCTGACAAATAAAACCATTCAAATTACAATTCGCGATTGTGTGCTGCTTGTTCGATCGTCAATCTCAGATGGCGCGAAAAACTTTCATGGGAACAATAACGGATTCACGCGCTCGAGGCCAAAACCAGATGATGAGAGTTACACTTTATTTTATGCTGTTTTCTTTTGTTTTTTCTTTTTGTCTCTTTGCGACACAATTTTTCTGGTCACTAATGAAGTGATTATATTGGCGCCTTTTTTCGAGGCGAATGTTGTATAGTTCTAATTGGGATTTTTTTTCCTTTTGGAAGTTTCAACATTGATCTCTGCCATTAGTGCGCGACCGGTAGAAATTGGCGAGATACCAAGAAACTAACGAGGAAAAGTCATGGGAATGCGAAAGTTGTATTTCCGGTCACGCCTATAGGAGACATTCATAAGAAAATCGCGCTGGATGGCAGATTGGATTTAATCGCGGCCTGTACAAAAATTTTAATCGTCGCACGGAGAGCAAGGTTTTAGCGCGACACACACACGCGCACTCTCTTGAAAAGTCGCTGATATAATTTTCTCGTCGCACTCACTCCCCGTTTTTCAGATGACTTGAACAAAAACTGGGTTAATGGAGAGAAAATTACCCCCCCCCCCTCCCCCCATCCTGACACTTCCACTTGATTTGAACAATTGTCAACTTCTTGTTACCACCATTTGATGTACAAACCAAAAACAGAAGGACTCTTTTTTTCCGCATTTGTATCCCACATTTGTATCAACTTTTAATCTTAGAATACACCGGGTGTCTTAATATAAGACTCGACTGAGTGTCTTAGACACAATCATTATTTTTCCGAACATTTTTAAATCGTTTGAAAAAGGTGTCTTGAGCTAAAACACTGTTTCTAATTTGTAACAAAATGTCTTAAATTAAGACCACTTTATGTGATATACTGTTTATTGTTGTCTCTAAATCAAGTTCCTTCAAATTGTTGGATACAATTTTTTTGCAGTGACATTTTACAAAAATAGTTCAACTGCAACTGTTCAAAGAAAGACATTTTTGAAATATCAAAACGGCCATTATATTTGATGTCAAGAAAGGGGTATGGGGGGTAAAAAAATATCATCGCGTGATAACAGCCGAGAGCTCCGCCTTCATTGCCGCCAATTTTATGACTCCGTGGAATGTCTTTCGTGCATGATGCGATTCATTTTTCGGGGACGCGAAGCATCGCTCGTTTGCGAAGGACGACTTTACGTGTTCCATTCAAATTAGCAACATCGCGCGGGGACATTTGGCATGAGAGTGCTACACCTGACACTCGCACGGTGAGTCATCGCTGCAATTATCATAATCATTCTTAGTCTCCCTCTGCCCCCTCCCCCCAAGAAACTGTTTTCGAACATGATGATTCGTTATTAAGTCGCTTACCAAGTGCATTTTCGTGACTGCTCTTTGGTGCGCGTCGTTTTTCAACGAGGTCAACCTCTTCTCTCACCAGAGTGGCAGGAAAAAATAATATACATTGGAAATGAACAATTCTAAAAATCGTACTGAAGGTACCATTCAATAAAAAAAGAGGAGTAAAGAATAAAAAAAATAGTGCAGTCACATTGATCAGAATTCCAGCGAAATTGATATCAAAAGACACATTTCTATCTGTGTGTGTTATTTTCATTTATGAAGGAATTTGGTCAGCTCGATGAGCAGAGCGCGCTTTTTGTTTGTTGTTTCAGGTGGATTTTTCCACCAGATAGGATTTGTTAGATTTCTGCCAACACTGGCCGCAGAGCGATTATAATTCTTGAGCCGCGCAGTTTGCTTCGAACGAAGCGGAATGTCGAGGGGCGGCTAAGACAAAGAGCGCGCTACCGCTTCACCCTCTTCTATCTCTCTACAAGAAGATTAGTATCTAAAGGCCGGTAACAGATGGTGGTCGGTAGCTCCGGTACCTGCTCATCTACACGGGCAGAATAACGTCACAATTTTTACTACGATTTTTACTAAAAACGAGTGTGCGCACTGCCAAACAGTAAAAATCACTAAGTCACATTATAATTCTTATTTTGCATAACATTTTTTAAATTTTATTTGCCACTCGAAATTTGCATCAACCTTGGTGATGATGATATGTATAGTGGTTCTTATTGTGGAAGGCTATTTTGTTCATAGTAATTTTTTGTTTCAAAATTAAATTTGAAATTGTATTGAATTTTTTGTTCCCTTAGGAGGGAAGCGTGTAGTAAAAATTGTGACGTTCTTTTTCTGCCCGTGTATATAAACCATTGCCACACATCCCCTTCCTTTCCTTCACTTTCATCTTCCTTTTTTTCCTTCCTGTCTCCCTTTCCCTCTCGCACTCTTTTTCTAGCCTCTTCTTTGTCGTTCTTCTTCTTCTTCACTTCTTCAAGTCCATGTCAACCTCTCATACGAGAAATTATTTCTCGTGTCGCGTCAAACCGTGCAAACAGTTCTGAATAGTCTCCATCCGAGAGCCGTTTCAAAGTCGATCAAACTTTGCATTTCATGCTTCAAGTTGTTCGGTGTGGCAGTTCTCTGGTATTGAAAAACTTTTTGAGCAATTCCTTTGGTTCTTCCAAAATATCTTCCAACAGAATTGCGCCAGACTTTTTTAGAACTCCTAGAAAGTTTTGAAACGAAGACGGTAATGAAAAGTTGAAACTATTGAAAAAAAAAAACTGAAATGATTTAACCCGAGATTAAAAAAAATATTAGATTACTTTGATCATAAAATTGAGACCATTATCTCTTGTCGCACTGATTAATTTGTGATCATTTTGAAATGTTCACTATTGCAAATATGAATTATTTGCAAATATCTATCTAAAAAAGATAAAACGTTCGCAAATCAATCAGTGTGCGATTAGATTGTATAGTTTCAATTTTGTGATCATATCGTGATTTACAGATGATCAGTTTATGGTCATAAAATGAAAAAATATTTTCCATCTCAGAAAAGAATTAGAATTGGAAGATTATCTAACCATTCACTCTAAATTTACTTCAACGACAAATTATTCCTTTTTTTTTTGTTAACTTTGTCCATTCATGTTGTAGCCCACAGTTTTCGTAACACACATCTCACATCTTTGGGTAAAACTTTAATTAATTATTTAACACCAATGACAAAGCGGAAACGGCCTTAAAGTAGTTGGGGAATACCTTTTTTCTTTCATCCTCTGCTTCCAAAAATGTTGTTTTGCCTTTTTAATTTTGCTTCTTCTCCTTCTCTCCACGTGTCGTCAAATAAACATTACTTCCCCTGGTCCTCTTTACTCCTGTAACCTTGCAACTCAAGGAGGTCATTCGGAGCGATGGTATTCGTTCCGACTCGAACGGCCTCTGGCTTAGCCTCGGAAGGTATTTTGTGCCGACTATATTTACTCGGGGCAAACTTACTCATACTTATAAAAGTTTTGGTACCGGTGTGTAGTTGAGGCACACAAAAATAAAAGAAGGCACAATCATTCTGATTCCACTCTCCTTATGCGTTCGCTCCAACAATTATATCCAAAAACGAATACTGTTATTCAATTGCACTCCTTAGAATCCTACTCATCTCAACGCGTTGAGTCACTTTGGAATTCATAATCATTGATTCCATCTACGGGTAGTCCGCAACACCAAGAAAGGAGGGGAGGGGACACTGCGAATTGCTACTGTTTGGCGAGCCATAAATATCATCCTAGTAATTGCATAATTTTCTTCTTGCCAACCTGAAAGGGCGAAGTTCATCTAGCTCCGAAAAAGGAGTTCGTATTTAGAGCAACTCAATCTTTTTACGAGTTTTTTTTATTTATTCCGTTTTCAAAATTGTTATTATCAAAAATTCAGAAAAATTCGAAAACTAATCAAAACAATGGATGAAAAAAATTTGACCCTTCAGAAACGAAATATCTCAGTATTAAAAACTGTTTGATAAAATCATACAAACTTAGTGTTAAAATTGAAGATAAACATGTATCTACCCAATCAATACAAATTGATTCACGCAATGCCACTGGAAACATGTTTTTGTCTAAAAATACAAAAATCAAGTTGGTTGGCGTGAATAAGTGTTCGTCCCGTCTTGGCATAAATCTTGGCGTCGTTCGACCAAACGACTTGATAGTTAGATATTTCCTAGGGTCTGCTTGATTTAGACAACACGTGAAGACACGTAGCATTTAAATTCCATTCGAAATTCATCTCGACACCTCTTTTGTGTATGGCATGAAGAGCATCATGGCTCCGCGCTTTCACATGCGCAATTTTCACATCATTGTGTTATTTTGCTGCTGTTTTCAAATTGCCCGGAGCCACCGCAACACCTGGGCGTTAACGTTTCCGTGTGTACTTAACATTCAGAGCGATACGCACTTAAACGAGAGGAAAAACGCCTCGGGCGGACTATTTTTGCACTTACAATCATCCATTTCTCGGCTACTAAGCAAAAAACACATCGATGCGCCCATCGGAGAGGCCTCGCAGTGCACAGTCGCACGGCACCCACCGGGCTTTGGCTCGTTATCTGCTCTCATTTCACCCCGACGAAAATATTGAATTTGCATAAGACAATTTAATGCTCTCTCACAAACTCCCGTACGTAGGCAGAATGTTCTGATGAACATTACGAACAATCAATCACGATAAGACGTGCGCGCGAGAGAATAGAAATTATACAACGGCCCTGTATTCGATAAATAACAGCGTTGTCGGATACACAGCAGATTAGCCTTGATTGCAATAATGAACATTGTACGCTTATCATGTTCATCGTGTATTTCGTTGTAAATTGCTGCTAATGAAAAATGCGCGAGCACTTTTACGACGAGCCTGGTCCATATTTTCTTGCGAGGAGTGGGCTTTCGTTGCAGTTATATGGGAGCCTCGTTTAAGAGATCCCTCCTAGTCCTTTCATTTCCTTCGGAGTGCTCGCTAACCACAGATTTAGGTGACCACTTTTGAAGCGATGGGCTTCAATGATTGGCAATCAATCTCGCAGCTTTTCATGGTATTGCAGTTAAGACGAGGCATGTGTGAGAAAACGAATTTCATGGTTCTAAACATTCAAATTACACATTTCATTAAGTGATACAATTATTCCAAATTATTTCAACCAATAATTTCGCAAATTTTAAAATCAAATTTAACTGTAACATTTTAAACTCAAGATTAATAGTATTAATACATAATAGATCAATACAATTTCGTTTTAATTTGGAATTTAAAATAAAAGTCAGATTTGCAAAGTTTGTTTGATAATTTCGATTGTTTATGACTTTTTGAATCAGGCAAACGTTGATTTACACGACTAGGCGAGGTGTCAACAGATCGAACAAACGCGGAGGCTGCAACTCAAGTGTAAGCAAAATCGTGTGCGATGCCGTGTGTACTACTATATTATGAAACGGCTAAGAATGCATTACGTTCAAGAGGCGCGCATGCACGGTTATATGCTAAATGTGACATTGTGTGCCTTCGCGAGAGACAAAAATCGTGTCATAGTTCGCAAAGTGAATGTTTCGTATAACTTATTAAAAAGAGGAGAGAGAGCAAAGAGAATAACATCGACCATTCGTTTTAGAAAACTTATTATAATGATTATAATGTAAGTCGGAAATCGAAATTTAAACGTGACACTGTTTCAGTTTTCCATGTTTCCCAGTTTTAAGTGGGGATTACTCTTTTTGTTGAACGATTAAAAAATTTAAACTTCAACTTTGTAATTTCATACCTCTACTTTTCCAATGAATAGAAAAACGGTTATTTTAGATAATTACTATAATCATAATAAAAGTTTTCGCGAATGGAATGAAAAAAAAAAAGTTGATAAAATTGGAGAGATTAGGGAATCATTCATTATTATATTACAGATTGAGAAACGTTGGGATTGCAATTTTCCGTGATTGTATGTAACATGCAATTATAAATTTTTGTCTGCGATACGAAATTAGGTTGAATTGGTCACGACTTATTTTTGCCCGCATCCTTTTTGTCTTGGAGCAGATGGATATGTGGCAGGTGAACGTTCGGCAATTTGGATGCAGTCACTTTGTGATTGCAGGATATGATTCTGGTGCAACTCCCGCGTGCTCGCATTCTATATACTTCCTGCAGATAAAAGGGATCGATTTTGTTTTCCATTTATTTGCGGGCCTTCGTTCCGCATGCGCATAGATCTTGAACCATGATCGTCCCGATTTTCTCCTCTGTGATTTACATGCCTCGGATGAAAAAAAAAAGTTTCCACGATGAAATTATCATACCTCCTGATGTTTCTAGAATTTGCGCAAAACCGACGTCGAAATGGCATGTATTTATTCTTCTAGAAAGTACAAGAAAATGAATTTCAATTCAGCCATGTTTGAAAGAAAACGGAACATTTGAACGCCAATTTTTGACACATCATAATGTGAAATAAAATCCTTTCCTTTTTTCTCTTTTTATTTCCATAATGATTTTTAAACCGTAATTGCAAAAAAAGTATATACCAAATAACATCAACGTCAGGCCTCTACGAAAAATTGGTTACTTTATCTTTCATGGTCCTGGATATAAAGTGTTAACAAAATAGAACAAACAATCAAACAAAAATAAAAAAAAGGCGATAACTGTACAGATTATAATTTGTAGATCATCATATAGGAAAATAGTGGACATATTTCGTGCAAAGCGAGAGCGCGCTAAGAATTCTCTTAGTACGCACCGCGCGACAGCGACGACGGTGCGTCAGGAGGAAAGAGGGGGCCTCGAGCGCGCGCGGGAAAAAGACGGCATTATATGCGGCCGCGGCGGGGGCAAGCAGCGCATTCCTGGGTGGACGCGCATGCGCCGGGGCGGCCGCATGCGGCACCCGCGCATTCGCTGTGACGCCGCGAACGTTACAAATGATGCGTAACGGATGTTTGTTATAGCCAGTTAAAAAGTCTTTAATTTTTCGCAAGAGGATGATGCGCACACAAATGTGAACAATTTTCGTCGAGGAGACTCGAATGCGCGCGCCCTAGTTTTTAAATCGGTTTATGGTTGGTTCTTTCAAGACACAATTATGGTGGCTGTAAAAGCAACCGCTCCGCCGGAATTAATCATTTTTGCAATAAACGAAGAAATAAAAGGTAACGCTGTAACTTGGTTGCATGACTCAAAAGTTACACTCATCCTACAAATTGACAAAAAGCAGATAATCTGCATCAACTTTTTGTAAACAATTTTTTTATTTCAATCATATCAAATTGGATTGACAAATTTTTTCAAAATTGTTAATCGTGAAATTATGAATTGCAATCTGTTTGCATTTATTGTTTTTTTTTTTTTATTCTTATGTATTCTTGTTATGAATGAAGCGGAATGTGAAGTGTTTTCTGTTTCACTGTTTACTTCTCGTTTTTACCGTCTTTTTTAATAGAAAAATTTGACATTGAAATTCATTTTTTTATTACTTGAACGTTATTCAGATAAGGCGTTTGTTCTTCCTTCTAAAAATAAACTTTTGCAAATTCTCTCTTGTTCCTGTAAAATAAAATCAATTAAATTTCTAAAAGAAATTACACTTTCCATAAATAGTTAATTATTCATTTAAACATTTTTTTAATATGAAATGAAAATAAAAATCACATCAGTTGAAAATTTTGAACGCATTTTTACTGTTATTTATTTGATCTATCGCAACGTTTGAATGTTAACTAAAAAAATATGTCCAGTTGATTAACGATATTTGACAAACAATATAGATTATTTTATGAGACTGTTTCATAATAAAAGCAGAATGAAAGCATTCAAAATTTCCGCCAAAAATGTCGACTTTCACTCGCGCCGCCTACTACACTTTTTTTTCGAACTCGACTTCCTATATACTAAACCTTCATTGAACTAAAAATAAAAATGTAAAACAAGTCTTATTGAATTGAAATACGATACAGAAATGAATTAGAATATGAGATGTGCTTAACATCAGAGATTGAATCTAGAGAGTATATTTCTAATCTACGAGATTTAATCGCACAGAATATCAATGTTAATTGAATATGAAACCATTTGAAAATGAGTACCAGAAAAAAAAGGTATTAAACACACAAGAACCCATTGATTTATAATAAAGTAGAAAAAAAGTCGCGAACTTTCTTGCATCGGCCTGGAACTTTTGTAAAAGTTCATAAGAATTCTTGTAACGCATTCATGGCGCAATTTTTACCCGCATTGTTCGTTTTAAGAATGGTTATTTTTACGAAGACCCTGTCCTGATAACGCGAATATAATATGCAACTATTTTAACGACGCCAGAAACCGGAATGGGCTTTTTTTGATAACTCTGAATGAAATCATAACTCCTCTGGTAGTCGATTTGAATAACTCCCTGATTTTGAATGAAAGTTTTTGATTCATACCAGAAATTCATCATTAAACGAAAGATAAAGGACAGTAAATTATACAAACATAGATTTTTCACAATATTCTGTCAAAACATTGTCAATTTCTTTTGAAGCAAATTTCAAAACTTTTGGAAGGAAGAAACAAAGTTTTATTTTTCACATTAATTTTTATTGATAAAACTTGATTCTGAATGAATATATTATTATTATAGGTAGTTATGTGACGATGATTAATCCTTGTCTTACGAACCAGTTTATTGCTTACGTGATCTTTTGCATTCCACGTGCCTGTTATACCATGATCTTTTGCTCATCTCAAAAATTTCATTTTTAGATCTGTGATCGCCGAGGTAGGATCAGTTTTACATGTGAACCCCAACGCATACACCAAAATAATGTTTTCATTCAAATAAATTAACGGTATCAAAAATATGATTAGTATTTCAAATATCCCAACATCACATTCATCTTAAACTCTCTCTCTCTCTCTCTCTTTTTCTCTCTCTGAAAAAGAAGAAGAAAGAAAAAAAAAGATTAATATCTTTGAACGTTAAAAAATATTTTTCTCCATCTTGACTGCATAAATCAAAAAAATCTTTTCAACGGAATCACATTTGTGTGCCTGAGAATGCCGTTATTTTAATTCGTTTTGTCTCATTATGCGCCTTACAAAACAGACGTTATAATTCACATGTGCAGCCTCCAGTCGTACAAATTGAGGTGAAATTTTTATGCAAATAACTTCATTTTTGTTTCATCGATTGGTAAACATCGTTCATTTTCGTTCCAACGATTTGGAATCAACGAGAAAGAAGAAAACAAAGTGAAAAAAAAAAATGAAAGCCAACAACGCGGTATTATTAATTTAATTTTCATGCCCGATTGCGTGACAAATAATGCGGCGAATCGAGCGCTAAACATTTTTGTTTAAAACGCAAGCCATGTGTGCGGGGAAAGTGCGAGTATTTGGGATTGCACACGTTTAGGCGTTATGAATGATTGACAAATGATCGACTTTCACCGTGGGGCTATAAACAAATGTGTTCAACATTGCAAATAATCCTCAAAGATTTGTCTGTCGATCAAAAAAGAAAAAGAAGTGATTACCCGTTTCATTCTGTTTGTTTTCACCAGGACCCGCAATTCAAAAGTGATAAATTTAATTTTCAACTGTTCAACAGGTGACTTGAATTCAGGCCTCTCAGGAGCTTTAAATTTAGTCACCGCACTTTCCCATTCATCCATAACGCGGTGTCAAATAAACACTGGTTCTCGAGACGTCAGTTGCAATACATATTCATCCTGTAATATGACATATTCTTAGAGCGAGCCAATTCAACCGGTCGGATTCACTTCGGCATAAACTATGCACAATCATTTTCTGTTATACAACTGTCATTAAAATAACTTGCAACTGGCTCGTAAATTGTCGTGCGTATTTATCTCTCGGCTATTTTTTATTCTTTTATACCCACTTGTTTCTTCTAATTAAGATATACGTTTTGCTTAAGTGCATTCTTTATTGTTAATATTTCTCGTGAACTGACGTCCCAACACTTGAATGCTTTCTTTTGATCTGCGCGAGTTGGTCGCGTTTGTTTTTGTTTTGAGCTTTTGTTTACGTTGTTCAAACAAAAACAATAAGGGTTGGGAAAGATGGTAAAAAATGAATGACGGTGGACTTACATCTGTATTCCCGACGGTATGAAGAAGCGTCTCTCTATCCCGGCAAAGCGGACATATCCTGGTCGTAATCCTGAGTATCCAACGTGTCACACGCGCTTATACAAAATGCGCAACAGGTCGCTGGCTTCTTGAACACTGCCGCGGACAAAATCGTATTAGCACACACAGAACAGCACAATGCGACGCGTCGGGATTTTTCTCTCTCCTCACGTGCACCGCGCGCTCTACTCTCCGCGAACTGACGCGCTCTTAATTCGCAAACCAACAACAACTCCGGTGGGTGCGCCGAAACATTGCCAAGCGCTCCCTCGCCGATGACAAATAAATAATGACCGGGTGCCCTTGCCAAGGTGTCTGTGCTTTTTGCGCAAGCCTGTCCGATCGGCGATCCAGTCGAAGCGTGGCTTCCCCTCCTGATCACTACACAGACACGCTCACCATAGCCAACGACCGGCGAACGACTGACGAGTTGGCGGCGCACGCCGGCCCCGCGAACTTCACCTGACCCGACTGCTCTAACAGTCGCGCAGCCAGCCCCAACAACCGACCAGGTGGCGCTATCTATCTTGCAAATATGTTTATTGCAAATATGCATCTCTGCAACAATTAAATCCATTCTTTTTTGCCAGCCGCATTACCTCTTTCTTCATCTGAACCTTTCGTTTGTTCATCATCAAAATTTTAATTTCTTTATTATCCATTTTTATACATTTCTTTGTTCTGATTAGCAAAATTTTGATTTCTTTATTGTCAATATTTATTCATTTTTTATGCTCTTTTAAACGTGTTTTCGTCCGTTCATCAAAGTAGGAGATTGTTCATTATCAACTTTTTAGTTTGTTTACTAGTTCTTTTTCTTTTACTTCATTTAATTTCATTTCACAATTCATTTCTTTTACTAGATACTCCACACGCTTCGCGTGATACTTTGATTTTAAATTTGGAAATATTTTCAATTATTGTGACTATTATTAACAAAAAGCAAACGTATCTCAAATTAATTATTTTCTAAATTATCAATTTTCATTTGCATTTTCAATTATAAAAAGATCCGCTAACAGAAAACCAAATCGAATATCTTGAAATGAGATTTGTCTTAGTTGATACAATAATAAACAAATATGAAATAAAAGATAGTATATATGTTTGTGCATTCAAGTTTATCCCAATTATTTAAAAGGCCCGCGATTGAGGGGACCAATGAGAATCGAGGAAAGCCTGACGAATGTGAAGTAAGTCACTTAATGAAAACACACAGGCTGCAATTCATAGTGATCATTTCACTTTTTTCATAATAAAGAATTATAAACAACTTATGATTATTCGCATGTTATATGAAGCTATATCACGAATAAATAAATTTAAAGTTATATTACAATAGTTTGATATTTACTTATGAAAGCGGTCGGAAAAATTTGTCTTGTAAATGGCGATACTATATTGAAATGATTTTCATCTGAAACAATTATCTGATCGCATGATAAATCCGCAATAAAAATCCAATAGCAGAAAATCAGAGAAAAATAAAAGTTTTAAACAATAAACACGATTATAAATAAATATTATTCATTTCAAAAATACACATTCTGTAACAAATCATAATAAAACCATTTGTTTTTTCAACGAAAAATTTAATTAGAGAAATTTAAACTGCCCGCGGATGAATTAGCCAAAATCAACATCGCGGAAACAAAGACGAAAATGAACTCAACTAGAAATAAATACAAATGAATTTCGGAGCGGTCATAGATTTCTTATCTGTAAAAAAATAATAAAAATAAAAGGAAAATGAAAAAATAATAGGATAGGAAAATAGGGAGGAATAGGATAAGAATAGAATATGGCTGATTCCTCTCCCCTTTTTCGAAACGCTTCTGCGCCAACATGGTATGCACGATAAGTTCCTGAAAAATAAAGTCAAATCAAATAAACCACACTTCTGACATTTTTAAAATTATGCAAATGAACGCATTGTGAAAAAAAAAATTTCCCCCCCTATTTTTTACAATTTAAGTGACGATAAAAGTTGAATAAAAACGTAATCCAAAGATTTGAATCAACAGTTTGTAGCGACAAAACCTTTGAACAAGAACGTTAAAAAAAATTTTATTTATCTTTATTTTTCAGGGACTTATCATATATACCATGCGGGCATGTTAGCATAGAGGCATTTTAAAAAAGGGGGGAGGAATCTGCCGTATATCTTAATAATGACCTGTTTTTTAGTTATTTATTATTGGTTTATTATACCTGTACAAAAAAATGTTTGGAACAATTTCGAATTGTTTATTTATGAACAAAATAACATAGAAAACAATCGTTTATTTGGCCCTCTGGACTCATGTAACCAACATGTAACCCCTTAAAATTGATTTAATTTTGTTCACTGAACTTTTGTTTTATCTTTATTATCAAATTCGGTGTTATTTGACAATTTATCATCCCATTATTAATTTTATGGATGCAAGATTTTGAACATTTTCATATTTCTTTTACTTTGAATTTTTATATTTTGTCAATTAAATTTCGTTTCATTTATTGTTTCCGATATTGTTTGGCTTGTTCGTAATTTTTTTTTGATTTTCATTCCAATTTTAAAACTATAATTATCTCATCATAAATGTTCTTTCCCCAAAACTTAAATTCCCAATTTTTCAAATTCCATCGTTTGATTGATTCAAACTTGCAAGATGACTCGAAACTTGAAATTATAATTGCTCACTATTATTTTCGTTCACTTTAACAGAAAGAAACTACAAGCGAGATGTTGACATAATTTAAATCGCGCGCCGCAAAAAACCATGATGGCGTCTGACTCAAAAACTACAAACTACAGTCCAAAACAAACGACAACCCTTCGCCATATTTGTTTTTTCATCCCACCATTTTGATACCCAAATAGTGTTTAGTTTCAAAACAATCGAAGTATCTGAGATAACCTCAAAGTTGGTTCAAAGGAGACCTGAAAAGTGATGAAAAGTAAAAATTGAATTTGGCGCTGCGCGGTGCGGGAGTGTGCGCGTTGCGTAGAGAGCGTAGACTCGTTTCTGGGCTGGTTCGCGACGGGACAAAGCGAGTGGCGCATCTGGAAGCGGAGCTTGGCGATCCGACCCTCGGGGACTGCTGGTCGCTGTTGATCGCGTGACGTGAACTCGGATCGAGCGAAACAGCAAGGAAGACAGGCGTCAGCTGGTGCGCGCAGTGATACGTGAACCCGGTCGCATCGTCTTGGACGTGGCCGCGTCGCTGGCGCCCTTGACACGCTTCTCCTCGCCTTCGCACGCAGACACAAGTGTCGTCCGTTGGTGGCATCCATCGTCGTGTGACAAAAACGGGGCGGTACGCGCACAAGCCTGGCCTCGAGCGGCGAGTCGGACGACGGTGGACTCGTTCCGCCACCGCGCAAAAGGTCCCGTAGTTCGCGCCCGACTACTCAACGACCTAGCGGGCACCACCACGAGCACCTATCCGACCAGACAGACATGGACAACTTTCGGTAATTCCCAACAACATGCCAGCTCTCTCATCGTACTCGAATTTTAGCACCCGAGATAGCTCCACTGACCGGGGCGTCCCTTTCCCTGTCAATCACACGCTGTCAGTTGTCAGCAAAGCTCCTTCGACATTGTTTTGGTCCTGATGCCTATTGTCAACGGAGAAGCCTGAAGTTGGCTGCAGTTCGGACCATTTAAACAGAACAGAAAAACATTTCAGAACATGAGATTTCTTTGACACCAATTCCTTTTTGTTTACATTAGGAATAACGTATTGTATCATTCCGCTCTGATTTTTTCGGCCTTTGACAACGAACGTGGTAACGCCAAGATGGTTCGTGAGGTCATGTCGATTGGGTCGGTTGATTGTTGTGCTACAAGCAATGGCGACATGGAATCACTCGAAACATTTGTTGTCATGACGTTTATAATGTCCGACAGATGGTTTCGTAAACGGAGCATCATCGTTTTGTCAACCCGTTAGTTTCGGGCAGTTTTTTTAGTCAAATTTGTTTACTTTTCGGATTGTACAAATGTTTTTTTCAGAATTTTGACAGATTGCTCCAATTTTTTTCCTTTACAATTGTAAAAATTAATTCCTTCAAAAAAAAAAAAAAAAAAATAATAATAATAATAATAATAACAACATTTCATTTTCTAGAAAAATAAACTGAATCAAAATTAACTTTAGATGAATGGATTTTATAATTTTGAAAAAAATGTAATCAACAATAAACGAAATTGACATATAAGAATAATTAATGAGAGTTTCGAAAAGATGTTTGAAAATTAACGGGGCGCTGACAATCATAACAGGGTTCATTGATCGATCGGCCACTTACTTTTTGAAATCGAAATAGGGGAGTGGCCCCAACTCTTGTCAAACCAGCCTTGTTTTGGTTTGACGTAAGTAATTGTCATCGCAAGCAACGTGAAGTTGGCCTCGAACCTTGACTGAGTGTTTATTTGATTCCATTTCATAAGATGAGTCTTATGTTAATTTTTCACATTTCCAAACACTTTCATCTTCACTTTTTTTTCAATATTTAATGTGAAACAAAATTTGAAAAAAAAAAAAAAAAACAAACAAACTGAAAATATTTCTTAACAAAAAAACTATATATTTTGTAAAACACAAAAGACCGTTTCCTCTTTATTTATATTTTTCTTTTGTAACTTCTAATTGTTATGGCATTTTGTTCCAATTTTGTTTTTCAGTTTGGAAAGTCTGATTGTTGGAGTATTGATTTATTAAATCTTGAGAGGAGCAGTTTTGACAATACAGCATTGACGCAACGGTCCGACCGTTTACAAACTCGCTTCTATTTATAATTCAAAAAAAGAACTTGAACTGTTTTTACTTTTCGTTGATATTTTTAAACAATTTGAGAATAAGACGTAGAAAAAAATAATTGGTCTAACCTGAAACAAAGAGACGCTCGCCATTAGCGGCGCTAGATAACGTTACGTTCCGTTAACAATTTATTCATCCTTGCGATTAAGCGGCTACTTGAACGGAGAGTCACAGTTAGTCGATTGCGCAGCAGATCTAATCTTTTTGTCCGTTTGACAATGTGAGAAATGTGTTTATTACTGTGATTACTACTTTGTTCCCAAGTTATCAATTATTTGTTTGTGACCTGGTTTTTCTCATTTATAATACAAATTTGTGCAAATTTGTAACAAAATAGCGTTTTGTTACACTTTAATTATCAGTTAGAAAAGTGAGTTTACAAGTTTGTATTGATTTTAGGATACAGCAAACTTCAAATGGAGGAGCTGTTTCATCAGGACCGCAACAGAATGGCACAGTCGCAGATTCTGGCGGGCCTCATGCAAACGGGAACGTCAGTGCCGAGACGGACAACGATATTAATGGGATGTACAGCGACGGCCAGAACATTGGTCCGCCGAAAATCATGGACAAAACTAATCAGGATATCGTACGGTTGATTGGGCAGCACTTGAAAACAGTTGGTTTAAAGTATGTCTCTAGTTACTGATTCGAACTTGTTTCTTACCCTCGAACAACTTGAAAGAATAACAAATGTACGCTCCAATTGCTTGTTCCCAGTCGCACAGCTGATCTACTCATGCAGGAATCAGGATGCCGTTTGGATCATCCCGCAGCTGCAAAGTTTAGACAGCACGTCATGGACGGCGACTGGACCAAGGCAGATCACGATCTGAACGAGCTCAAATCGTTTTTGAACTCGGCGAATCAAAGTCTCGTGGTAGGGGATGATAACTTGAATGCTCCATTTGTTTTTATCTCTAATTTTATGAATCTAATTTTATAAATGCAACGATAATCTTATTTTTATGTATTATGTAAGAGCTAATTATGAACTGTTGCTTTTGTGTATTTAGGAGATGAAGTTTTTATTGTTGGAACAAAAGTACCTAGAATTCTTGGAAGAAGGACAAGTGTTGGAGGCTCTGCAAGTTTTGCGCAACGAACTCACGCCTTTGAATCATAACACAGGACGGGTGCATCAGCTGTCTGCTTTTATGATGTGCAGCGGACGCGATGAATTGCAGGCAAGCAATTTTTTAGATAAAATATGAAGAGATTCAATTTTAATTAATTTATATTAAATTTTTCACAAAAATTGATTCATTTTTTTAATCAGGTTCGTGCCGGATGGGAAGGAAAGGGAATCGTGTCACGAACAGCTCTGATGGACCGACTGCAGAGGTATTTACCACCGTCTATCATGTTACCACCAAGGCGACTTCATTCGCTCCTTTGTCAAGCCGTGGAGATGCAGAATCAGCAGTGTACATACCACATTAATCACTCTCAGGTGCGATTATGATAAACAAAAGATAACCGAGTACATATTTGGTTATGACTAATGTAAAACTGGTTTTTATTTCATTTTGCAGACAAGTTTGGAGAATGTGTCGCTACTTGTCGATCATAGTTGTAGTAAGGAACAATTTCCTTGTCACACCAGACAAGTACTCAACGAACATTGTGATGAAGTATGGTATTGTAAATTTTCACCCGACGGTCTCAAACTCGCCACTGGATCTAAAGATATGAGTGTCATTATTTGGGATGTCGATCCGGTATATATTTTCATTTCAAATAAAAATCATAAGAATTGTAATAACTTTTTGAGCACGAATAACTTGTGTCTTTATTTGTCGTTCTTGTAGGAAACCCTTAAAGTAAAGCACCGAAAGACATTGGAAGGGCATACGTATGGTGTAGCATTGATAGCTTGGAGTCCGGACAGTAGTTATTTGATTGCCTGCGGCCCCGAAGATTGTCCAGAATTATGGCTCTGGAGCATCGGCTCACCGGATTGTGAGCTGCGACACAAATTGACACAGAGCAACGAAGACTCGTTGACTGCTTGTGCCTGGCATCGCGACTCAAACAAATTTGTCACTGGCGGATTACGCGGTCAATTTTATCAATGTGTATGTATTTTTAATGATAAAAGTATATTACTTTTGATATTAATAGAACCAACTAACTTGAGCGATTTTTATTTTTAGGATATTGACGGCAATGTTTTGGACTCCTGGGAGGGGGTACGAGTTAAAAGCTTAGGATGTCGTAGTGACGGGCGAACGGTGCTAGCTGCGGATTCGCACCATCGAATTCGTGGATACAATTTCGATGAACTTTGTGATTTCACAATGTACGTTTCAAAAGCCTTCCACAACTTTCAATTCAATAATAAAATTGGATAATTAAATTGGAAAACTATTTTTTTTAGATTGCAAGAGGACCACCCAGTGATGTCATTTAGTGTAAACAAATCCGATCGGCAGGCATTGCTTAATGTGGCGAACCAAGGGGTGCACCTCTGGGACTTGCAAGACAGATGCCTAGTGAGACGTTTCCAAGGTGTCACCCAGGGCCACTTCACAATTCATAGCTGCTTTGGTGGCGTGAACCAAGATTTTATCGCTTCTGGCAGCGAAGGTAATTTTTCAAACTGTTCAACAACTTTGTTAAATTTTACATTGGATCTAATTATTGAAATTTAATTATTCTTCTCTTTATTCAAAAGATCACAAGGTTTACGTTTGGCATATAAAACGTGAGATGCCCATAGCAACGCTAACAGGACACAGTAGGACTGTGAACTGTGTTTCGTGGAATCCCGTGTACCATCAAATGATGGCATCGGTGTCAGATGACTGCACCGTACGAATATGGGGTCCTAAAATTACGTCCTCTGAGAGAACGGATAACAGTAAGACTGGTTAGTTTCAACAGTTTTTAGATTGCCATAATAATAATTATTTTGTTGTTTTTGGTATTATTTTTACTTGATATTTGTTTTTGCAGGTTCCGAGAGCAATTCGTCAAACGGCAGTAGTAGCTGGCACGAGATGGTGTCGTAGCAAACTTCAATCGATTTGTTCTCCGAAAACCCGGTGGTGTTCAAAAGACTGTCTTGTTGACTCACGCGTTGACATTACTTCGCGTCTTATACCATTCAGTCCTCGTCACCCAATCTCTTTTTAATCCACTCGAATAAGAAGCCAACAAAACCAGCAAAACAAATGAAAAAGTGAATTGCGACAAACACAAGAAAAAAATATATAACACAATGTATAAATTCACATCTACATCTCCAATAGCGAAAGTCAGAGCCGAACAAACAAAAGGTCCAAAGAAACGTGTGCGAATAACATTAGCAGCAAAAGAATAAGGGATGAAAGATCGACGAGTTATTTTGTACGGGAATGAGATCGCCGGACAAGTATTGAAAAGAAGATAACAGGGA
The DNA here is from genome assembly GCA_030522925.1 of Trissolcus japonicus. NCBI lineage: Eukaryota > Metazoa > Arthropoda > Insecta > Hymenoptera > Scelionidae > Trissolcus > Trissolcus japonicus. Next base: position 8,733 of record JAPYZS010000290.1, on the reverse strand, counting down.
TGGCTTATAAAAAAATAAATATATATATATATAATTCAGCGAATAAAAGCAACCGTTAAACTGACCAATAATGATCATAATCTGTGTTTTTAATAGCTGCTCCACGTAGCGAGTACAATATAGGGGAACATTTTTCGGGCCAAATTTCAGGCTTCGATTTTTGACGGCAAAGTACGTTATGTAAATAAATGAAGTTCTAGACTGGGTCAGCATGGTCGTAGAACAATCGTAGCATAATGATTAATAATACGATTAATTATACAGTTAAGCAAAAGTAATACAAAAAAAAGAATTAAAAATGTGAAAAAAATACATGAAATATTAAAAAAAAACACAATTAACACATTCGAATTACAAGATAATGAAATTTATAAAGTAATAACTCGCCGTGGTCTCCGGCAGTTTGTTGTATTAACTCGTTTGATTTGTGATTCTTGAACAAGTGGTTTTATATTGGGGTGTAAGCCGAGAAAACAAAACTAATTTAAAACAAAAAAGGTTATCATTACAAAAAAAAAAAAGAAAAAACGGGGAGATTGGAAAAGAAAAAAAAAGGTAAAAAAATTACAAAGAATCTCCGGAGTGTCGCCGACCGTCGTCTCTATTTTTTTACGCGAGAAACGCAAGCTAGAAGTGTTATTTTTCTAACGTGGGAGCGGGGTCCTTGGCGTGCAACAAACCAACTTTCTTCGCCAGGCGTTCGGGCCTGCGCAGCCCCGTCCCTTTTATGTGATAATAATTTGATAATAAACATGCCGGTCGGTCACTACGAAACATCCTAAAACAACAAAAAAAGAAAATAAAAATGTGAAATCAATTTTTTGCGCTTGGAAAATTGAATTCGGTGGATGTCGTTGTTTCACGAGGGCGCGTTATTTAATCATGAGATACTTATTCATTGATACTATACGCACTAACCTCGGGTGCCTTAGCACTGATCAAGCTTCAACCGAAAAATATACGAATCCGAGATCGTCGCCCCCGTCTTTCATTTTTATCGTCGCGTTACCTCTTTGCATTTCCAGTGCTTTTCTCATGACACGTTTCTTGATCAAACCTCAAATCTAATTATCATGATGAATTAATAAATTAAACGAAATAAGAAGTTGATATAATAACTTTTAAAATTGAAATCCAATTTTTGAGAATGAAATTTCGAACTGGACGTTGACAAAGAAAAGTACTCGAATCAACGAAATTCATGAACGAGAGAAAGAGAGAGCAAAAAAAAGAAGATGGAAATTCAAAATGAAAAGATGATTGATATTTGAGTCCGTCAGATATTATTTTTCTGCGACTATATTTAGGTATAATGCAATGATATATATAAAGGATATAAATATGAAAATTATATATAATATATGCGCATAGCGATTGTACCATGATCACCAGGATTTGTTTGCAAGTCGACGAAATAAACTTTTTGTTTTCTTTCAAGTAAAGAAAAAAGTTGCAACTGATAAAATATAAAAAAGGTTCGTGGCAATGGTCTGTCTCGTTTCTTTCATTTTCGTTCACAATTAACCGTCGAGGATTCGGAACGAGCACCTTCTGACCAGTCAATAATTGTAAAATGTATTTTATATAGTGCCTTTTGTTAAAACAAACATAATGAAAAAAAAAGAAGAAATGATGTCAAAAAGAAGTTCGCGAGCAAGCGTTTCGTTCAATAAATGTGAATGATTTCGAATTTAGATCTGATCACTTTTAAAGCCCTCGTGATGACATTAATGTATATATTGATGTACATATTAATATTATATTCTATACACGAAGCAGTTGTTTTCAAACGAATGTATATATTTTAAGATGGGATCGGTGAAAGAATCGCGCTCTCGAACAAAATAACAGCTTGTCTAGTAAGAACATATCACAATAGAAAACTGTCAAAGTCCACTCGACAATACCAAAACATCTCACGGTCATTTAATTTTGGATCTTGTTCTTACTGAGTTAATCGTTATAGCATTTTTTGTAACCTACGTTGTCTGTTTCTGAAATCATTTTTTGTTTTTAAGTTCAATCGTGTGTCCAACTTTTGTGTTTCTTTTTTTTTAAATAATTTTGTTTTAATTAATTGTTTTCTTTTACGTTATTCATCTTTACGATTTTTGTTTGAAAATCCGAAATCACGTCTTATTATCGAGAGAGCAAGTGATATGTATAAATATAAAATCAATATTTAGAAACATCGTATCTTGCTTCGTATTTCGCTTAATCATGAGATGCAACAAATTCTATCAAAAATTTCGACTGTAAATACGTAGGATCAACGGAAGTGACATAAATACTGGGTGTCCTGGTGGAGCTCAACGAATTCTTCACAAGGGAACAAACTGTGGCTATTGTGATTTTTAGAACTCGAACTTATTTCTCAACTCTTTTTCAATACTCATTTGATCAAACGTTTTGGACGAGCCGAACGACTTTTTTTGTTTTCTTATCTTTTACATTAAAAGGCTCGTGCTCCAAAACGCTTGATCCAAATCATTAAAAACAATTGATCAAAGTAGAGATCGAAAACAGAGTAAAAAAATTTAACTCATTCACCCGGTATATGTGTACATATGTGTACGATATACATTTATTAATACTCGTTTCACAGTGGAATCTCTCGGACGATTTAACATTTTGACAAGATTCAAAAAGTTATCGTGATGAAAAAACAATTGTAAAACCAGGAAATTGCACTGTGAATTTTCAATCAACATATACGCTTTGTATTTTGCTGCAAGTAAATTGTCGCATGATAAAAAAACAGGAAATGGCATAATTAAAATATATATATGAATGTAAATTTATATATATATATATATTATTGAACAGGAAATATAAGTATATGGGAAAAAAGAAATTTTGATGAAATGAGGAAAAATCTTAGCAAGTTCGTTATATTGTTCAAAATGTATTGTATCTGATTGTTAGAGTCATACACGAGATTGTGGGCTTGTTTGTGCAATGTCTGACGTGTATTGTTTTTTCGGTTTTTTCTTTATCGCACAGTAGTGCCGCTTTCGATGTCCGTTCATCATCGACGAAGGCGCGAGTGAACACAAGAGAAATCAGTGCTCTCAAAGCTGATAGTTTAAGACACCATACTTTTGTCATCGAGCACCTTCATCTACCCTTCTCTTTAAACCACAAACCATGCAAAATGTTTTTATCCGTAGAGCAGAGATACAGCAATCAGAATGGTTATTAGTTTTGTATTTTGAACGTGTCTTCATGTAAGATATAATTCATTATATCTTATCACATAGCTTTATGTCTTAAATAAAGAGCATCTATAACGACACCACGACATTAAATACAAAAAACAAAAAATCTTTGATCTTAAAACAATAACTTTATTTATTCATTTTGAATAAAATTCTGACAAAAGCTGAAATAGAAAAGTGATTCAAAATTATGGATAGTGTAAATGAATTAAACAGAGCACATTCTCAAAAATATGTTGTACATAAATCTGATTTGATATCAATAGTTAACTTATGTTTCTAATAAAATTTCCTTTTGCGAAATCATTTTCAGTTGGTTTATTTTTTATCTGAGCTACGAATGAGAATAACATTTTTCATTTACTGTGACATTAAGTTATATTTACCTTATAAGAAACAACTAAAAGTTATAATTTTTGCATTAAAAAAATACTATTCATATCGTATCATTAATTTTTACATTTTCGAGTTTAATTGTTTGCATTGTATGTGAAAGTTACACGATATCAATTAAAAATTGACGATCGACAATGCTTTTTTTCTTCAATGTTAATGGACATCTTAAAAAATTATTTTAAAATTCATTTGATCAATTGATAGTTTCTTTTATGAGGTAAGTATAAAATTGGTAAAATTTGTAGATTTCCAGCGATTTTCAGCGTGGAGAAAGGTCTTGAAATAAATGTTAACCAGAATTGCTTATTCCTTTAATGCATGTTTTATTTTCATTATTTGCCATCAGCTACGTGACGGAATAGCGTTGCTGTCAAGACGCTAAGGAAAATAAAAATACCGTGGGGGAAAAATGTTCAGCCGACATGATCTTAGTCTATGAGATAGGCTATATAGTCGTGCCAGCACTGGTACGGTAACATGAGCACCGGGCCAGGAAAAAAAGAAAATAAACTGAATTTAAAAAAAAGATCAGTGCATTGGCTTTTTGGCATCACAGTTTAAAAAGTTGTGTATGTACATGCACTTCATCTCTGCATGCTTCGGAGTCCTTTTTTGTTCTATCATCCCTCTCGTTACAATTTCGTGAAAATCTTTACAATCGTTGCAGTTGGTTTAACTTTGAATATCATCGAAACAAAATGAAAAAAAAAAAAAAGAAAAAAAGAAAATGATCATATGTATGTATAATTACATAGATATAATATATAACGTTTTTTGCAAACAAGGTGTTTAACAAACGGTGCATCAAACGTTGTCAATGTACAAAATGGGATCAAACCAAAGTAAAATGTTTTTAAAAAGTTGGCTCTAAATTGATGGTCCGAGTCCTCCCCTTTTCCGATCTTAAAAAAAATATTGTTCCACTTGGTTATCCATCCACTTTGTATTTTCGATAGCCTTCCATTTGTTCGAGCTAAAACTCACATCACTTAGGACAGAATCTCGCTGAACGACTTGACGTAAGCCTCATGCAGCTTGTTCACGAAGTCAGGATCACTGCGGAGTAGGTAGTTGAATGCTTGTAACAATTGATTTCTGGTTAGAGGTTCGACCGTCGTTGATCGATTTAACGACTCGAAGTTTCTGTTAACAGACTCTGTTCCAGGACTGCGGGGCGCGAACATCATCGGTGTTCGTAACTCTAAAGCTGATACTGAAGTTTGTCTCGAAGTTATCGGCGTGCTCATATTGTCTTCAATTAATTGCTGAAAATGAAATAAAAAGTCAAATAGGATAAATAAACCAATGAATGACCGATCAAGATTCGATACCAATGAATGACCACTCATTTAAAATGCATTGTCTATCTTTGTCACTCCAATGCAATGGTCATTCACTGGTGCCTGGTTAAAAATTGAGAAATAAATTTTAAAAGAAAATTGTATGAAAAACCCTTACCGTATTATCTGTCGTGTTAGAAAACAACGAGGACAATGGAATGCTATTCGAAGTGTTACAGTTGATCCTGGCATTTTGATTTTGAATCGGCGACTGTATCCTGTGGAAGCCCGAGGATCCAAGCGAGTCGTTGAGCGACGAATTAACAATGTCGTTATGTTTGGCATTCATTCGAACGGGTTGGTGATCCTCCGAGATCAACGGATTTATTGAATTGTTTTCGCTCTGTGCTGTCGCCTTGTTCTTCTTCTTCGACTTATTTGCTGTGTTATTAACATTCACACAGGGCGAGGCCACGGCCAATGGAGCGTTCTGTGCAGGCTGTGGTGTCGTTGACCTTTGTTGCTTTTCAATGTGCTCCAGATGAGCTGCCGGGTTTGACATAAGTCGCAATAGGAGTGGTTTGGTGTCATTTGGCGTGACCGCTGCCTTTCCTGGAGTCGGTTGGTCGCGGGATTTATAATGTCCTGTATTTACCTGAGAACCAAAACGAACATTCAAACTATCTGAATTTCATTCAAAAATTGATTTTAATACAAAAACTTATAATAAAAAAATAAACAAAAATTATACCTTGGCTTTAGCAAAGAAATCCATAACGCTTTGCGAAGTGACGTCAGGTCCAAGGGGCGCAGCAAGCGGGCCAAAACGTTCATTAATGCTTTTGTTTGGCGACTTGGATCCAGAATTCGATCTCGCACCAGCATTATTTGACGCATTGTTCGCTACCGGTTGTCCGCCCGTTTGTCGATTTGTATTGAAATCCTCCTGCGCCTTGCTCAACATGCTAAAAATGTCAACGTTATTCGGCGGGCGTTGCACTTGCTTTGCCTTAGCTGCATTCTTGGTGCAATTCTCTGACTCTTTGATGAGTTTGTTGAGCATCGAGGTAATGCGCACACACTCGTCTCTATCGTAAAACCAGATCCCATAAATCCGACCTTTCGTGTTTCTGTACAGAAGGAACGGCTCCTGGAGCTGTAGGTCCAAATCTTTTGTCACCGGTTCGACTTGATTCTCTGTGCTCAATCTGCAAACAAATCACAAAATTAACATCATTTGTAAACAAATAATTAACGTTCTAATTGTATCTAATTTCAATGAAAATAGTCAAATTAGTTTAACAATATAAAACACTAATTCCAACAATCACTATTTCAGTGTCCTGTGACAAAACAAATCAACCCACTGAAATTCAATTTGGGATGAAAAATAATAAAAAAACGCGCGCCATAACCTAACAAGGCCACAGATTCAAATCTAATGTGATAAGATAGAGTTGTTTCGAAAGGTTGGAAAAATGCTGCCACAATGAAAGAAAGTCGACCGAGTGACCGACGATAAACGAAACGACGCAGAGAAATGAGTGCTGTGATACCTGTTCATAATGACGATACTGTGATAAGGCTCTCCATTTCGCGAGTAGACAAAAAGGGCGCCCTCGACTTCGGTTTTGTCCCACTCGCTGTTATCCTCATTGAAGGTGTACAAGGCCACGTGGGTAGCCGTGTCCAGGATGTCCTTTACGTAAGGATCCACACGCTTTAGAGCTGCTACGTTCATTCTTGTTTCCGAAACGTCCGTCATAGTGGCACCGTAAACGAATCTTTTATTATGAACAGCGTAATAATAATTACAATAATATCAGTGTAACTTGAAGCTGCTCTCTCTTGTAGTTTTATTGGGAATACAGCTTTGGGCACTCGCTCTCGTCCCGAACCCACTCGAGTCTCAACAATTTATGACGAACGAGACACCGTGACACCATGTAACGACTCTGAAAGTAAACGACTTTGAAAGCAGTGATGCAACCTACGAAAATTGATAACAAAATTCGAGTAAGAAATCTCGAAAGAATCTACGGCTAACTTCAGCCAGTTCCAGTTTGTCGTAAATGTTAGGTTCACAGAATTCCTGAGCCTCAGATTGTAAAGCAGTGGTGTTCAACCAGTTGTTGACACATGCAAATGCTTTAATTAAACTTAGAAAACTTTTTCGACATAAAAAAACAAATAAACAAACATAAAATATTTGTTCAAATAAAAAATGATTGAATTAAATCCCCTTTTTTGAATTCCCCTTTTAAAAAGTTGATGACACCCTGAAGTTGGATCCGCGGTCAATTCATGTCTCGTCGTTTTATTTTTTGACAGCCCGGTTTGTTTACATTCGCGCGTTTTGACATTTGACGTTTTAGAGTGTGATAAAAGCGTAGTATGAGTCGCGTATTAAAATTGTAATGATATGTCGCGGTTCATAAAAGTAATAAGTCCGTTCGCGTTAATATGACAGTTATATAATGTTATATAAGGTCTGTTCAAGAAGGTTTGACAGAAGGTTTTGAGGTTTTTATTTACAATTTAATACTCTTTATAAAATGCTTTTATTGAATGAGATAACAATAGCAAGAAAAGTATGGATATAAGATCAATTCTTATAAAAAATTACTTGCATTTATAATTGTTTTTCAAGCATGATTTCCTTCTTACTAATCGGGATGTTTATTATTCATGTTTGTTTTTAGATCTATAAGATGAGAATGTCTGAAGATAATAAGATAGACATTTGAAGGGCACATTTTTGTCAAAGTATTGGGAGCTCTTTAAGGGCTGCTTTATCTCCTGAATCTACCTGCGAAAAACCAAAAAAAAATGCTCGTATATTAAAAGAAAGTACAACCAGATTTAAATGGGAATTATTTGATTTCGAAATATGAGAACGAGTAAATGTTTCAATGTCGGCTTTTGAAAGGGTATATATTATAAGGGTATATAACTTTGACAAAGTAGTTTTTCAAGGGCTTTTTTGGCTTGAAAGAATGTGCAAAAAAACGAAAAAGATCGGATTGGAATAAAAAAATTTATTATAACAAATTGTAAATGAAAAATATTTGTGGCTTACAGGAAAAACGAGGTAACTGTATAGGGATTCCGTATATACTTACCTCGTTTTTCCTATCAACCACAAATATAGGATTTATGATTTTTGATTCAATAGATGGGATTGACTTAATGTTTTAAGGTCGGTCTTGGAAGGGCACAACTTTAACAAAGTATTGGTTGTTTTTACCAAGCTGCTTTGATGCCCCAAATCTAAGAGCGAAAAACCGAAACAAAGCTTTGACATTAAAAAAGTTATAACTAATTGTTAATGAAAAATATTTTATTCATATTTAGAAGTGGAGAATATCTGGAGGTTCCAAGGTCGATTTTGAAAAGCGAGTCATTCTAAAAAGTACCAGTGTGTAGTAATTTTCTGAATTTCGAAAGGTTCCAATCATAACTTTGGAACGGCACAACCTTGATATTGTTGGTTTTATTGGTTGTTCTTCACAAGCTATTTAGACTTTGAACTTACTACAGAAAAACAAAAAAGATGTCTTTGAAAAAAATAATTATAACTAAATTAAAAAAAAGTTACACATTATAACTGCAAGCAGTTATAACCCTACGGGGGGCAATTTTAAAGTATGTATTCATTTTGCTGATGACTTCACTGAAGAAAAAGGTAGCTTGAATTAAGTACATTTCACTTGAATGAAGTAATTAAAAAATAGTGGAAATAAGTTTTTATATACTTGAAAATTTATTTAAAATAAACTCTATTTGAGCTCTATTTAACATTTCTATGTATGTTTTTGTCTATACTCGTGAGCATGGAC
>JAPYZS010000289.1:0-78638 GCA_030522925.1 Trissolcus japonicus | reverse complement strand
TATATATTACATATATAACTTTTTGCCGGAAATATAGTTAACTATATTCCGACATATATTTTTGTGTATATGTTGACATATATTTTGTTCCGTGAGGGGTAGTTTGATAAACATCAGAATAATCTCATGCATCCACGTTGTACATAATATATGATTAACGTTTCTTTTGAAACGTCAGCGTTAATAGTGTACTTTCAAGCAATTGCATTTTAGTATCCGTTTACTTGATCTTCGAAGTGAAACTCATATTATTGAAAACTTTTAGACACATTTTATTGTCTTATATAGAAATACCTCTTTCAATCATTTTACAAACTGGTATTTGGAAGTTCAATTTAATGAAAATAGTTATAGTTATACAAATTATAACTAATTATAAATAGATTTTCATGCAGCGTATAACTTTACGTTTATGCATGTCAAGATTATATTTAATCCAGTTCATAAAATATCATATTAAAATAAGCAATAGTCAATACATATTTCCAGACAAATTTTCGTTTTAAAAAATAAATTATCCTCAAGTTACATTAAACAGTTTTTTAATTTAAAAAAGCGACCAAATTATTTTTTGAATGTGCGCAGGCTTGTTTTTAGATAAAAACGCGATTTTTCCGCGCAGAATCGTAAAAAAGCCTTGTGAGTGGTGACCATAGGAGCAGAGATGCGTAAGGGGACTGAAAAGAACAGGCGAAAAATAAGGGCGAGGTCAGTGCGTGTCGGGCGGTAGAAAAATCCAGGCTACTTCTACCGGTTCCGGTAACAAACGTTTCTTTTTTTTCGTATTAAAATTTTTCTTTCGTACAAATAGTCAAAGAGTGAAGTGGTGCGACACACAAAAGTGTGCGCGGAGTCTTATGACGGCAACTGTTGCACTAACGAAGTTAATTTCTGCATTGGAATAAACAGTAAAATGTTTGCAGTGTGTGCAATATTTTAGCCGCGAAAAGGTTTGAATTATACTTCCAACTGCTGTCTCGTTAAAACCGAAAAACATTCGGGAAGTGGAGTTACGCTTGAACGGCAGGACAGATTTTGAAAATCCACATTGCAATTACTGAACTATCCTCGCTGGAATTTCAGACTCTTGGTGGTTATGGCTGCGACACGAAATCTCGGCGGTTGTTGAAATTTCTGGGATGGACACACCCCAACGCCACCAAACTCGCATTCCTATTCGATGAACAACAAACAAAATTGCCATTTCAAATCAAGTCTCACTATACATTCTACGCTTCAGTGACGTACTAATTACAACTTTGTTTTTTCCCCTTTCAGCAACTACTAATTTTCATTCGACGCTTCTCTCTATTTTTGATCGGCAAAGAGTTGGGAAATCTACGATTCAACATTTCATCTTCAACGCGTTCTTACAAATTTACATCATATCCAATGAAGAAATTCCACGTCTGGGCACTTAAGGTTCATTGAAAGATGGTTCGATTATTCATTCCAAACATTCATCGCTTTCCTTGGCCTGATCGAAAATCGATATCTTGCGAATATGAATAGTCGAGAATGGAAATCGACGACTATTTCACGACTATATTCTCAAAGAGAGAATTCGAATGAGAAGGTGTGTGCTATGAAATTCGTCGGACGAAGGTTTGACTCCATGCGGCATATACGAACAAGAATTATCCCCGTAAAGCTCTAACTTCGAGATAAGCCGTCGCGAGAGCTTTCCCGGGAAAATGCAGGATTTCAATTTGGCGAAGTTCTGAGATGAAGGGAGAGCGCGCCATACTTTGGTAGGCCCCACCCCTCTTGAGCCCTGAGCAGGCAGTCTGGGGTTTAGAATGATATAGGGGCGGCGCCGCCATTTTGAATTAGCTGTGCTTAGTGAAGCCGAGGGAGCAATATTTTTATGGGCGCTATTTTTGCTCAATGATGGCCGATTCTATGTTGACAAACTCGAATCGTATTATATAACGTTTGTTAAGAATCACTCTCGATCCCATCTGCAAATTCATCTTCCTTGGATCATATTGGATCGTTGACTTGTTGAGGTTGCAATTTTCTATATTTTCATTTTTAGCTTATCCTGCAACAAAATGAATGATACGTGTCATTTTAATCATAAATGGTCAATTTTAATATTTTTATCGCCACCAATTGATATGAAGAATTATAAGTGATTTACTTGTAAAAAGTTTATAAATAATGATTAAAAAATGTAGACAAATATTACATTTAATTTTTTATGAGAAAAAAAATATGCCGTCACACAATTTTTATCATCTTTCAAGATGCTCATTCTTGAAAATTTGATTTCATTTTTGAAAACATTATTATGGTTGGGTTTAAGATATTTCTTTCTGATATAAAGCTTCAACAAAATTAAAAATATTCCAACAAAACTTGTATCTAATGACAACGGTAAAACTATATTTTAAACATTGAAATAAAATAAACAATTTAATGTGCAATTTGTCTATAGATTAAAATTAAATTAAATTAAATTACGAATTTCTGGATTAATATGACAAACCAAGATAAAGTTTCATTCATTTTGTATAATAAATTATATTGAATATATTTTGTTACATAAAAATTTTAATAAAAGTTTATAAAAATAATAATTACGTTTGTTTTATATGTTCATATACATAATTTTGAACAGAAGTCTATATTTTAAGATAAAATTTTTATCTATTCACTTGTTCTTGTTGTTCTTGTCATATAACGCCATCTGGATGAGAAATATTAAATTAGATTAAAATACCACGAAAATATGGACCGACTGAAAAAGTTACTAGATTTACGATAGCTGTTTATATATAATTATAGCAGGTGGCGCTGTAATCGAGTCTGCCACAGCCGATAAAGTGGAGGGTTATTTGAACCAGCCTTATTCCTATCCTATAAAATTTTGCACTAATGGCATTGAATATTTTTACATCTTTGAAATAAAATAATGTCAGTTTAGATTAACGCTCGAAACAATAACTCTAATTGAAATTTAAAGCACAATGAAGAGACGAATGATTTATAAATAAGATTTATTTACGTAAAACGATGCAATTAATGTAATGTAAACAATGTAATGTAAAACAAGTTATATATAGGGTTGTGGTTTAAAAATTTAATTTTAAACTACGATTTTTAATTCTCAATATGTTTTGATTAGAGATAAATAATAAATGGTTCATAAATGTTAAATATATCAGAAAATAGAATTGAATTTGAGCATATCACAAAATTTAAAAAACTTGAAAATTATAAAAAGGTGCTGAAAATATTTTTTTTATAAATTATTTCTTAATATGAATCAATTTAATCAAAATTTGTTTCTTTATAAGTCGTTCATTATTTTTTCTCTAATACGAAACGTGTATTATTCTTAAAGGAGGGATATGTCAGGTCATCTATAAAATAACACGTTTAAACAGAAACCATGTTCAGACAACAATGAAAAAAGGCAGCTGTTAAAGATCCCAACCCCATAGATCGATTGTCAAAAAAGTATGAATAGATAGAAGTTGACGTACATACCAGTTACCAGTTAAATTTGCACACTGATCCTTCTATACGATTAGATGTGCAAGTTTGGATACGAGTACGATACATATATCGCAATGGTTCAGTTACATCAGCTGTAACCATTTTCAGTCAGTATTGCCGAACGATGAACAGCAAGATCAGTGATCGTTATCACCGCATCATTTTGCACTCAAACAATGAAATCCTGAACTTAATAATATGTACAATTTAAACAACACACTGATTATAATAGTGGAAGCACTCGATCTGCTAAAATTAATTAGTTCTGCTTGTAATTCAAACAAATTTTAATTTCATTCTACATTGACATCTTTAATTTTTTTAAACAAAATATTGAATAATAATAATTTGATTTATTGTTTCGATCACGATTTAACGTAATTGTAAATAGTTACTGTAAATAGTATGTAGTAGCCTGTAATAAAAAAGCATTTCAACCAAACTGTGTATTTATTTAAAACCTATAAATATATGTAGAGTAGCAAAAATAAAAAATGTTGCAAGTTTGCTCACGAATAAAACGAGTTATTTGTATGGAGTTTAGATAAGATAAATAAAATTAAAAATTAGCATTTTTTGATTGTAACATCGAATCACTGTGGCGATTAAAAATGTCAAAAGAATATTTTTCAGATCGAAACTCGCTTTTTGAATTTTATCGAAGTTTTTGACTTTCATTCATAAACGTTATATTCTAAAAATTTTCGAAACAAAAGTTTTTCTTTTCTTTATCTAAATCAGTTATTCATTTTATCTTTTATTAGTTCCTGTGCAATCTTTTTGCATGCGCATTATCAATAAAGCCAGAACAAACAGAAGATTCAGTGTTTAGAAGTAGACTTACTTGCCGACTAAGGATATTGGAACATCGGTGCAGTAACGCCTTTTGCTTTGCATCATACACAGCTGTTGATCGCTGCAGTAGAATACAGTGAGCGTAGCAGTAGACTTGAGCACGAGGACATCAGAGTGTCGGGAAAATTAAGGATAATAAAAAATAAGCGCAAACAATGGAATCGAAAGCAGTATTAATACAATCGATTTTTTTAGTTTTTTATTTTTCGATAGTATCTACGATAGAGGGTGAGTTTTTTACCAGATCATCTTAGCTGTCAACAGAGAACTGTCAAATAGCGTTATATGTATATTTTCATGTTTGAATTGCCATCGGCTTTTAGACAGCAAATATTGGCGGGACTTGGCAGAAAATGAAATCGAAGAATCGTTAGCTTACCAATGGATCACTGAACCTGCGAGGAACGTCATTATTTTCATCGGGGATGGTATGAGCCCTGACACAATTACTGCAAGTCGAATTTACAAATCCGGCGAGCACAGTTACCTGGCGTGGGAAAAGTTTCCTCACATGGGCTTGTTGAAGGTAATAATAATTTTGACACATACAGTAACAATGAACGTGGAGTTTGAAACGAATGTTCTGTCACGAATGTTACGATGATATTCAAGATGAGATATAATAATTGATTTCAATTGACAGCAATTAGTTACTGTCCTGAAAAATTTTTTAAAAAGTTGTGAATCCATTACAATTCTGTAAAATGATGAATTCTAAACTAATGAGGCATCCAATGAATAGTTCGTAGTTAAAAAAAATGTATCTTGGTTATAATATTGCTCCAATGAATAAAGAAATATGACCCTGCGATAGTGATCAATAAAGAACAACTGCTAGAAACTTTGATGTAGTTATTGGAGTATAGAACGTGTGCAATGTAGCGTTTGAGAAAGATAAACTGTTCGTTCAATGATTAATGTCTAAAATGTAAAGAACAAAGTTGCATTTTACTTAGTTTTTAATTTTTAACTCGAATACTCCGATAGTAGAGTAGAAAAGAATAATTGCTTCAATCAAATTTACAATGAAAATGATTTTACAAAGAATTTTTAACAGTTATAAACATTTTTCAATTTTTTTTCAAAGTTGACAGATTTCGTGTTTTTACATTTTGTTTACTTTTATAAAATAAAAAAAACTAATTTATATTCATTTCTTTACAGACCTATAATACCAATAAACAAGTACCCGATTCGGCATCAACTGCAACGGCCCTTTTCAGCGGTGTTAAAACCAATTATGAAGTTGTTGGTGTTGATGCAAATGTACCACTTGGTGATTGTGAAGCGAGCCTCAACACTGAATACCATGTTAAATCAATAATTAGTTGGGCACAAACGGTTGGCAAAGATACAGGTGAGTTTGCCGATTCATCATAAATTTTATCAAATATTGATGGGAAATTAAATTTCAAAATCCATTGTACCGTGCACGGATACATAAAAATAAATGTTCATCGAACTTATAACTTATTAATGAAATGAAATGCAATTTTTGATTATAATAAATGTATTGTTTCAATGAATTTTAAATCTGTATTATTTTATAGGTTTCGTAACGACAACAAGGGTAACTCATGCAACACCAGCACCTCTTTATGCTCACTGCCCCGATCGTCGATGGGAGTGCGAAGCGAAAATGCCGCCAAGTGCCAAAAACTGTAAGGATATCGCTAGACAGTTAATTGAGGATGAACCCGGAAAAAATATTAAGGTTCTTTTAAAAGTATTTTTCGAAGAGATGTATGTTTAATTTTGGCTAACATTTTATGTTCGATTCCTAAAATTAGTTATCGTGTGTGTCAAATAGGATCAGTCGGAGCAATTTAAAAGATCAGTCTTAAATAATTGTAGTAATCTTCAATTTATTTCAATTAGGTGATATTGGGAGGCGGGAGACAAGTTCTCCAATCAAACGTCAAAGGAACAGAGTCCGATCCTATTGACAACTGGGCCTGCTACAGCACGGACGGTCGTGATTTAATAGAAGACTGGAAAAAAGACAAAGAATCAATCAACGCTACATATGCGTTTGTACAAAACAAAGAAGAATTAGGTAGAATCAATCCAGTGAAAACAGAGTTCCTCCTCGGCATTTTTGCCAATAGTCATATAAGTATGGATTACAAAAGAGATAAGGGTCCCAAGGGTCAACCGAGCTTAGAAGAAATGACGATCGCCGCTCTGAAAGTTTTGAGACGAGGAAAGAAAGGATTCGTGTTGATGGTACGAGAATACAGTTTTTCATAACAAAATTAATGATTTTATCTTCACGAGGTTGAATTTTCCATTTTTTATCTTTTTTCAGGTCGAAGGTGGTCTCATCGATTTTGCTCACCATCGCGGCCATGCTGCACAAGCTTTGCTCGAAACAGTTCGCCTTTCAGATGCGGTGAACAAAACCTTAAGGATTGTTGATGTTACGAGAACTTTGATCATCGTTACCAGCGATCACACACACTCGTTGGCTTTTAATGGTTACAGTGATAGGAACACATCAATTTTAGGTATAGAAAACTGAAACATTAATTTTTTAATAATGTTGGTGTAATATCTCAATGTTGCTATTAGGATCAGAGTTAAAAGTTTGTAGAAAATACATTATGTTTTAATATTTCATTGCACAGTGTAAAGTAAACTAGTGTGTCATCACATTTGAGTGAATGTCATATAAAGTCTTCATAAATTTCGTCATTGTGTAACAGAATCAGCTGACAACAAGTGCCGCGTATTGGCACAATTATTTATTATAATTTTTCAAGTACTTTTGACATGATTTTCAAGTATGTCAGAAGAAAGTGAGATACAAAAAATGATCGTATCTTGACGAGGAATTCTTTTCCTTTCTTTCTCTCCAAAAAAAAGTTCCGTTTTTATCTATTCGAAATATTTGTTCACAAAAGGCTGAGGAAAGATATCTTTACATTAAAAGAATGAGTAAATAAAGATTAAAGTAAATAATAGAGCTATCTATGCATCCGAAGCAAATCACAATTCTTAAATGCCGCAGGATTTGATAAAATGAATGATTTTAGGAATCGCACAGAAGTCCAGAAGTCCAGATAAAACACCGTACACCACTTTGACGTACAGCACCGGCGGACCTAACAATGCAGCCTATACTGTCAACGAGAAAAATGAGTCCGTCCGTATGGATCCGTCAAAGTTTAATACTAGTGAATTCACTTACAGTCAACAAGCCGCTATTATCTCAGACGAGGCTTATCATGGTGGGGGTGATGTCGTTGTGTATGCAATGGGTGAGTTTTAAAACCCGTTATCGCTTATGTTCAATTTAATTGGCCTATTAACATGCAAAAAAATAACATTTTTTGATTATTATTAACAATTAATTAAAAAACTATCAACGGCGATTAATTGGACGCATGATCAAATCCAGAATTAACTATCACTTGGGAGCCATTCAAATATCTTCATTTGAATGTATTTGTTTGCACATCTTTGAATGAACATCAAAGTCAAATTTGATAGTTAATTCTGGATTAGCTCAGTCACTTGTTTTAACATTTAAAATTTTAAGAGGTTTATCAAGAAACGTCACATAGTTTAAGATTTTTTAAATTCGTTCATTTTTATTTACTTATTTCTCATGTACAATAATTATTTCGTCTAACAAATCAGTAACTCTAAAAACTTTAAGTTCGCAATTGTAAAAATCTAAAAAATAGGAATCTAATAAGTGAGATGACATACAATGCCACAAATCAGTATACAAGGGCTTAAAAGCAGCAATTTTCCAACGTTATATCATTAGAAGATGGCTCATCCATTTCACGTTACTTCAAATCGTATGACGCATATATATATATAATTTAATAGTTAAAAGAAATAAGCCAGAATCGCTCATTCAAGATTAAATGATTCAAAATTACGTTTCTTTTTAAGTAAACTTAATTGCATTGTCTATCACAGAAAATTTTCTTCCACATTAAAATAGATTAATCATATTCATAATAAAGCAAATCAATCGTTGCGATGAATACAACGCTTTAATCGTCAGTTGAATTGTTTACGAATTACTTTGAAACCAATTATTGCTGTTTTAAGCATCCTTGAAAGTAACACCCGCGTTCGCTATGCTTAAAATTATCACATCTCTCAACATTCAACCGATTTTGCATTCTTTCTACAGGGCCTTTTGCGCATCTTTTTCACACAACGCATGAGCAGAACTACGTGCCTCAAGTGATCGCGTATGCAGCTAAGATGGGCCCCTACAGGAACACCAGCAAGGATGCTAAACCGAAAAAGCGGTGGTACTTTACAGGCGTCATCGCTGTCGTTTGCTCGCTCTTTTTTTCTCTCATGTTCCGGAATTAATAAATAACAGCAGGACTTGTCCGTTGATTTAACGAAACAAAATAAAATAAGATCGTGCGTTTGACAAATCAATACTCAAAGCGAACAGATGTACATAGTTATAAATTTCGTGAGTATTGAAAAAAAAGGAAAAAAAAAAAAAAAAAAGAAATTGCTCGTCGTCGCATGAAACGCAAATGGATCTCCTGTAAAATAATATAAAATGTGTCTATGATACATATACATTTATATCTATATAAATTGTATGAACGTAACACGTGCCTTGACACAATCGCATAAACTCACTCACATAATTTTTACAGTGTTATTTACAAATAAGAATTACAACAGTACATTTCAGTCTTACACAGTATAAAATATCTCACGTAACAAAACGTTCTCGGCGCAAAAACAAAAACGAAAGAAAGCTTACAATCAACCATCTGGAATTTCCTCTGGAAATGCAATCAATAAACTCGTACAAAAAATTAAACTACATCAACAAATGGCGAACGATCTGATAATTATTGCGTTAATTAAAAAAAATGAATATGGATAGTAGAGATTGCGGGGACAGGCTTTTATTCGACTTTTGATTTTCGCTGTTTTGTCTGTCGGTGACCGACGGAATCGTGGAACATGGTGCGAGTGAAAATCAAGCCTAGGAACATCAGCGCGGACACTAGGAAAGTAAAACCTGGCGTGTATTTGCTCAGAGTCAGTAGACAGCATACTGCTGCTAGTTGACAAGCGACGACCAGGGGCGCGAGGTAAATAACAAGTACTAAGTAAAGCGGCGTGTTTCTCTGCTTTGGTTTGGCGACGACTTCTTGCTGGAAGCTTGATCGGCTCACTCTCTTTTTCTTTTCAGATCTCCCTCCTTCTTTTGGTGCTATCTTACTTTCGCTGCTCAGAGATCTGAGGATGGACCACTGGAGCTTTGCGTAAAGCAAAATCATGTTTTGCAGCAAGTGCTTGACCATGATGTTGAGATAGATGTTGACTTTGACGGCGATGTTGTGCGATTTTGAATGGTCGAAGGAGTAGAGAAGATACGGCAGCAGGTTCAGGTTCTGGCAGCAGTGACGGATCTTCTGCATGGAGCTGTGGCGGAAGAGCAGTGGCGGGCCGCTTTTAGCTCCATCTGCAAACAGAATCATAATGTTAAATTTGTATACTTAATCGTCCGATAAATGGTGATCGTGTTTGTGCACATGTGCGATATATTGTTGCATCATGTCTATCGTTTTAGCGAATAATAAAAATTGCGAGACCGCCTCGGAGATAATGGTTTCAGTTTGTACTCAGAAGAAAAGAAAGTTATTCCGCGGTAAAAGTGTTGAGAGGTCATTCAAGTAAAACGTTTATCTGAACAAACAAAAAAATCCAACCTAATATCAACCCTTTATAGGTTTCTGAGATATATATTATTCCACTCATAAATTTAAGAAGTTTTTGTTGTCAATAAAATTTTTACTGTAAATTGTCACTGTGATATTCAGAATTTAAATCTCACTGATTTTATTCATCCAATGAATAGAAGTTTTTTTTCAAAATTGAAAAAAAATATTATTTCCAAATGTCAGCCCTATGAAGAGTTTAACTTAAATTGGCCCCACGATGTTGCAATAATTAATTGACAACATGAATGAACGTTTCGCATGACTGCGCGACATCTTATCACATCGTTCTGCAGTTATCTTGAAAACACTAATTTGAACGGTGTTTATTAATTCAGCTGTTCGTTTCATTTAGATTCGAATCGCAATTGAATCGAGAGCATATAATTACCTTTGAACATATCGGACACACGTCTAGCAAACGTTTGTTTCTTTTTCAACATCAATTCAGATGTCCTACTGGATGTCTCTTGATCCATTTCTGGGGGATTTGGTGTACGTATTTTTGAGGGTAGATCGGAAACTATTGCAACTATCACCACACAGACAATCTGGTTTTCTTCTGCAAGAAGGAAAACAGTCGGGTTACTAATGTGAAGTGCAACGCCTTAACCGCATCCTTAAGAGCTACTGTAGACCAACTTAAAAAATCACAACAGAGTTTTATACATCACTGAACATGTAATGTAACCAGACTTGATGGACAGATCGGTTCACGAGCTAACTTGGATTCGAGCTACACGCAAGACCTCCGACCTAATCGATATCGAAGAAAAGCTTTTGAAAAAACGTCACAACCCGATAACTTTTTTGACCCGAGATTAATCCCACAACCATATTGATTTGGTGCAGTAATTATTTTCTTGCCATTCAGGTTTATAAGTCGCATATAACAGTAACTAATATGCCTTGTGATAGTTTCCTGTTTTGCAATTGAAGATTTCACGAGCATATCGAAACATGATATTTCGGAGCATTGTTGAAGATTTGGATGAAAGTAGCGTGCGACTAGATTCAAATCTTTGGTTAATCGATCGATATGATTCCGAGTTTCTGATAACGTAATTTGTTGAATGAAAGGAAAGATATTTCGCATTTCAAGAGTGAAGCGTGTGACGCCGGTTGTTATTCCGTCGATGAATTTTTATTCTATGTTTATACACCTCATGATAATTGCTCAATAAAAAAAATTTGTATTCTGTGTGTCGCTTTATGTCTGTGTCAATCAGAAGAACATGTTACATGTTAAACCAAGCCAAAAATGTTACTTAAGAATGAAACTAGGTCCTATATTTTTCTTTTCTCTAGTTGTAATTTATATGAATATGAACAATTGTAAAAAAATTTTGATTCAATGTTAATCTTTACGTATTTAAATATTTTGAGAAATGTGTATCAAATTGTTCAATCTAATAAAAATTTTCAAAAAAATGTTTCATTTCTCACATGTACTACAATGACTTGAGAGGTTCACTATTTATGACAAATTTTTAAATAATATATGTTTAATTGTCTAAAAAAGTCAGCTGTATCATTTAAAAACTTGATTTTGAAAAAGCACATTAAAATGAAATGTTGTAATGCAAATTTTATGATTTTTCACAAGTTACGCACTATAGTGAGTAATCGCCAACGCCAAGCAACGTGATAACCAAATGAATTTTTAATTTCATTTTTAAAATATTCACCAACTTTTTATTAACACATATCATTGACTGGTATCAAGAATTATAACAAACATTTATTTATTCATTTTATTTGCATTAACAACCGGGCATTCAATGGTATACGCGGTTAAATACTTTTATGCTTCCACGCGACATGTTTAATATTTTTCCAATCGATATGTCCAACTGCAAAAATTTTCCATCGATAATTCTTTGATTGCGTTTGTGCAAAAGTAATGATTTAAAGCAGACTATTTTTTTTTTTTTTTTTTTTTTGATAAGGAAAAGTAAAAATAAACATAAATCCCGTCTATTTTCTAAATTACCTTACTGACGCAAATAGTAAACTCAAAATGTTAATTAAAATGTCTGCAAAGATGCAAGAATGTAGTCGGTGATTGTCTATAATAATGTTCGATCACGAACCTCCTGCATGAAGACTCATAGTTTCATAATCACATCACGAAATCGTATCAGTCTCTGAGAATTCGAACAGAACTAAGCCTTCTCATGAGACACAAAGCCAAGTTTCCTTAACATCGCTGAACTTGTCTCGGCAATAGTACAAAAACTATAAAATGTATAATACCATCTATGGTTCAGCAAACTGGTTCTACAACCATCATAATTTCGTCGTCCATTTGCAGTTTTCAGAAATAACAAAACTCTTTCTTCTTGTGCTCAACTTTTATTACTCAAATCTTCTTCTTATGTTTATGTTTTAAATATTTAAAATTTTATTTACATTGAGAACAAAAACAGTTCGTTACAAAAAATTGATGCTTTCATGGTTCTGTAAAATTTAATTGATACCCTGCATCATATCCCAATGCGAAGTTCTATAAATAATAAAATTCATTAATTTTTTTAAAAATTACATAAGAAAATTTTTCAAGATGCAATTTTTTTAAACAAAGTTTTTTTTACTGCTACTTTCAATCATACATAAATCAATCATTTATTGATAGGTTTGTTTCATGTACTAATTTTATAATTTTATTACGTTGACTTATTAGATGATAATTTATTGTTTTTCAAATAAAATTAATGAAATTATTCATTACATATTGGTACTTATTTTTCAGTTTGAAATAGTCAGGTTCAATATATTTTTATCTTAAAATGAAAACTAAAAACATTTTTTTTAATTTGAATTTGTTCAATACATTTTGAAAATTACAATCTAATCACATTGCAAAAAGATCACAATGAAAAATGTTTCTCCTCTGGTTAAAAAAGAATGATTTGCCACATTTATAGGCCATAAGTCACAAGTTTACATAAATTTTATTACTGATTCGATTGATCAATTTTTTTTCTTAATCGTGACAAAAATTTCATTCTCATTAAATTTTGAACTTTTGGACTTGAATCATAGTACACGATTATGAAATTGAAACTTAGTGAAAAATGGAATTCAGTTACGGACAGTAATTAAAAATAATAAAAAAATTTCAACTGTCACTGAAATAAGATACATATATATATATAAATATGATATATGAAGATATATGAATACGAGATATAATTTTTTTCATTCAATTAACTAACAAGCTACCCGTCATGCAGCAATGAGAGACATGTTAAAGGAAATAGAAATTTAGTAAACTATTTGAATGTGCAAATTGATTTGCTCCGAAAAATTGGTATTTAAAATTGTAAATATAGAATTCAAAGCATGATCAATGCGTAGCATGCGCACGATGTTCTCCTCCCTGTGACTATCACCGCACCTTCGGAAAACTTTCTAGAAAAATAATGGCAGCAACCCTGAGCCCGTAGCGTTTCAGTTTGAATGTCAAACGAAAACTGACTCGATGCATCGTTCAAAATGACGAAATCACCGCTAGTGACGATTACGTTCAATTATTTAATATCGAGACTATTATATCCACGCACTGGAAGGTTCTGCTGCAACCTATGACAATAAACCACACTCACCCTCTTGTTAGACTGCAGTCGGTCACGGAAGCGCTGTTTACATTCAGCTTGCGCTGTAATACTAGGGAACACCCGGCCGAGCAAAGTCAGAGCTCCTAACTATATTTACTGCGGCGATTGAATACTATTGGAAACTTTCGGAATATTCCCATCCTTCGCTGTCACTGGAGTTTTCAATGTCGGAGATTAGCTCCGGCGTTTTGGATCTTTATTTTTGTAAGCTCCACACACGGGTAATTTCAAATTGAGACTGACGGCAGCAACATGCTACGGTCGCTCGTATAAACCGAAAACGACCGAACGCTCACTGCGCCAACTTACGCGTGTTTCGATTGGATCTTGGTTTCAAGTCCAAGGGAAATGGAATTTTTCGTTGGTCCTCAGGGGCTGAGAAGAAAGGTAGCCGAAGGCCGGTCACCGCGCGTACCACTAAAAACAGCATTCTTGGAAGTAACAAAAATGACTGGAGGGACGTCGGAAAAACTGTATTGTTCTCGTGACTGGGAGAAATGTTTAATGAGCGTGAAAAAAAAAAATCGCCATGACAATTCGAGGATAAACAAAAAATATTTTCACCAGTTCCATTCAAATTATTGTCATTTTCTGAAGAATTTCGTTGAGAATGATTTGTCAAAAGTACATTGTCAACATTTTCTTCTTTTTGGTGAAAGTAATCAATCAAAAATTATATCAAAATTAGATGCTTTAATTTTAATATTAACGTTTAAATTTTCAAATACAAATTTTTTTAATCTATTTATATTCTAAAAAGTTATTCAAATTTGTTAACATTTAATCAAGGAAGAAAGTAGTTTTCCAGTGTCCGCAAAGGATAAGGAAAATGATAATTTTTTTCATTCCCAATGATAAATGTAATGTGGTGTTTCGCATTTTGAATTGATCACGAGTGGATGATATGTTTGATATTTAAAATTTGATGTCTAATTTCATAACTAAATAAAAGGGCATATGGGGTAATTGTGACGCTCGAAAAAGTGCTATTTTATGAAGATAAGATTGAAATTAAACATTAAATTAAAAGAATATGGAAAAAAAAATTTTGAGTGATGTATATGATCCTAATTTTGATAGACTCACATATTACCCTACGTGTCACAATTGCCCCAACAGTCCCTCATGTGTCTCATCCTTCAATATTATTAAGTTTTCAAAAAACTTTCAAAAACTCGTCTCTCCATAAAAGATTTATTACTTTTTTTTATCAACGGAACAATTTTTTGACATTTCTCTAAAGTAAATTGTATTTCTACAATTATCTTGGGTTCAGTTTGAAACTTTCATTTTGTGTATAATCTTTAATCAAGAACACCACAAAAGATACTATAAATTGCCATCCGGCAGAGTGCCAACGCGTAACAGTAGCCTGCATCTTAAATAATTATCAGTAGATAATTAAAACATTACACTTTTAGTTGACATTTAGTCATTCGCTTTAATTATGTTATTCGATTCACAATTAAGTGTGTAATTGTAGTAAATACACACAAGAATTTTTTGTGATCATCAGTAGCCATCAAAAGAAATCTCTTACAAGAACAGAATTGTCATTAGCAGTAATTATAGTTTGGTTAAAGATTCTCCGTTCTAACAGATTAGCATTGTCTCGACAAGAAAACATGGATGCACATTGAAATTTTATGAAACAAGTGCGTACAGTAATTATTACAGTTCTCTTAAACTAGCTAATGGGCTTGGAAGTTCATATAAGAGCATTTCGCTGCATATGAAAACACGACAGATGAAGTACAAAATATAATCCGTTATCGTAGAGGACACGCTGTATTTATCAACTATGAATTTTTCATTTCGGATATTATGCAGCTCAGGAAATCTCCAATGACACGTCATTATAGAAATTAACTTTCCACATTATGAATCATCTCTATATCCCTGATAATCAATTCCGTTTTTGCGTCAGGATCAACCGCGCGTCATTCTTTTTTAACTCAAAATTTTATTTTACTTCTTCGCTATTATTGAGTACCAAAAAGTTCATTAACATGTAAAAATATTCAAATTTGCAAGATTTATAAATCTACATTTTGTTTAAGTTGACGATATCAAAAATAGGAGAACTTCTGCTTCATTTACTATTAGATCTAATATCCTATTGGATATTGAGAGACATTCTTATTTTTTAATGTATTTGAGTTCATTTTTCGTGAATTCTTTGTATCCATGAAAGATAAATATATCTGCATCGCGACACACATTTTAATTTGAAAATAAAATAATGAGAGAAGAAAAAAAGAAACATACTTTGAGAGCCGAAAATAAAAATATTGTCAAAGCGATGGCAGGTCGATAATAATAACAGTAGTGTGTCTGTTCGTCACCAGTATCAGTGAATTCACTTGTTTCGCATCAACAGAACAATATGACGGAGAGCCGGACGTGCGGCTGATCATGTGAGCAGCTTGGAAGATATTTAGGAAAAAAATGGTGTACGACTTAATCATGACCGTGTATCAACAATCGCAGTAAAAAACAATGATTGCGAATTGAAAAAACGTTTAAAAAATTTTAATAATGCTTCAACATGATTTCCGTCTATTATACATCAATTAGTATACATCGATGAGTAAAAATACTTTAGTCGGCGATAGAAATTAAATTTAACCATTCCGGTATTATTATCTTTTTGATGATATATAGGTATAGTCAAAGTCCGAAATGGTCAAAGTCCAATTTCACTATTCAGTCCACCTTCTTTCCACGAAAGTGATTCTCAATGACAAGGGTATTTATTATTATAAATAAAAACCTACTAATTATAATGTAATATTAGTTTCCATTCGAAACTATAATGAACTGATTTTTTTATTTAAATGTTAATTTCGACAACTTTACATTTTCGAACGAACTCATTTTAGTAAATCGAATTATTTGGTTTCGTTCAATTAGTTATATTAATTTTGAGAATTTAAAACATTCATTGTGATACGATATTTAAATTTTATTATTTTTTGTACACGCAATTTGATTCAGTATGATGATATGCAGTTCATGAAAAAGTGGTTTGCTAACTATTCCACGCGGGACATGGAAGATTATCACGTGCGTCAGTCACCTAAACGTTTCAATATTATTTCAGCGAGATAACAGAGCCGACAGTGCAGGGAACCCGTGGTGAGACAAAAAAATCGTTCCAATGAATTTGAAGACGCAACAGAATACCAGTTGGAAGTACAAAGTTCAATCTAACGGCAAATTGTTTAGACGATAAATTTAGGCGTTTTTTTCGGTTGAGTATAAAAGTCGATCAAGATAAATATAAATACGTCGAAGTAATATAATAGCAACAAACCGAAATTTGAAACAAATTGTTGAAATAAAAAAATCATTTTTTTTTCTCCCAAATACAAAATTAAAAGCTTCAGCTTTTAATGAAACAATGAAACAATGTAAACAATTGAATGTTTGTAATCAAACTTCGGTATTTTCTGATCACGCATCCATCAGAAGATAGTGCTGTGATAAGTAATTATAGAATTAAAAAAAAAGTCTGAGGCGCCTCCTTATAGCCTCACAAAATATGAACATTATTCGAAAAGGTACCCGCAGAAGAACTCGTTGGCACACTTTTTTTTCATCCATAAAGACTCAATAAATTCGACAATTATTTATTCAAATAGAAGAGTGAATGTTGTATACAAAAGGTCAAAAGTAATCTGCATACAATGTACATAGAGATAATATTTTATAACCAATAATACTCACTTGCAAAGAACCAAAGAGCTGAGCTATCACTGCAATTATATGAATATTTTAACGTTTTTCTTTTTTTTTTGTCAAATCAATAGAAAAAATGTGGATATCTCGGATTTGTGATCTCTTGACATTTTTCTCAATTTCGACGTCCAATCGCGCGTTACAATTAATATCAAACTCTGAACTTGCGACTGTGGTTTCGAAAAAACAACCAAATAAATCGAACTTTATCGGAGCAATGTACAAGTGTAATACCAGCCGGATAATGATAGATCGAAGTGACATTAATTATGTCTGCGGTCTAGAAAAATCAAATCCGCAGACGACAATGATCATTTTCTGAGTTGCTATGAATATCCAGATAATGAAACTGGAGCATTATGTAACAGCCCAACAATATCTTTCTAAATTTTTTATTTATTAGGTATAATGCTTGTAGTGAAGACAGAGAGAGTGACGAAAAGAAGCGACGCACACGAGGCGTTTATGGAGCACGTGTTGATCGAGCTCTCACGCACCGTAAGCGTGACAGCAATCAGAAAATTACTGTCCGAGGCCTCTGATTCGTCGCCTCTCCACAAAAGACAACTCGTCCGCACGAACGCACAGAATCGGTGTATCGAAGGTCGGTCGTGTACCGCTTCCCATTTGAGGAAACAGACCGAGTTCTCGTCAGGTCACGTCCACACATGAGTCGGCGTATATTTCTATCGAAACAAAAATAATATGGCTGAATGAAAACAGCGCAATTTATTTTTTTTTTACTATCTAGGAAAACAGACAACCAATTCGAGGATAATAGTTTTTTTTTATTTTTTGTTTTTAATTGAACTTGCAAGGTTGATATAATTGCGTCACCAAAAATACGGTTGACTGTCGACTGAGATGCCGGTCCAAGGTCTGTTATGATAAAACTTTAATGGGTTTATAGCTCCAACTAGAGGATAAAGTTAAGGATGATTAGTATTCGATGATTCAAAATTTCTGATTGCATAATATGCAGCCTAGCATCGTCTGTACTCTTGTTTGTTTACGAATGCTAATAAGTTATGTCATTGAATTGAATAAAAAAAATAGATGCAGACATACATGTTAGTGCCAACAAAATTTTTACATTGCATTATTCAACTTTGATTGCTTATTGCAATGATCTTCTGAATGAAAACCTGAATAATTTATATCTTCGATATATTCAATCGTGTGATGTCGATCGAAAAAGTTTATTGTAGCAAATATGATGAACTGACGTCTGCAGATTTGACATCTCATATCTTTGCGACAGACTTTTTTTGATATAATATTCATAGCATTGCGTCAATAATTACAGAAAAGTAAACATTTTAAATCGAATACAAGTTAAAATCAATACGATATCAAATGGCATACAGAAATTATTTTTAAAATAGATTTGCATATATATTCGCAAAATGGGGAATGTTTTTGGAAAATTTGGTATATTTCTGCACGAAATGATGTGCAGGATAATTTTTTCATACGAATTCAAATGAAGATCTATATTTATAAAAGTGACTTCCTTGACGGAAAATTTTGTTGGAAATGTCGTGTTTGTTATATTATTGTTGGGAAAGTACATTTTATATTATCGGCGATTGAACATTGAAACGTCTAAAAAAATGTCCAAACATATTACATATACAATATTTAATATGATGCAATATTATAGGAATTTAAATTGATCTTTGATATAGTGTACAAAATTCGTCATCTGAATTAACTGATGTTAAACACAATTCGCATTACACTGATTGACTTTCAATTACCACATTTAAATTATCCATATTATTTATTTTAATTTCCATCTGCAATTATAGGCGAAAATTCGGAAACTCATGATGGTTAAATTTTATCTTTGTTTTTCGCATTACAGAAAATTCAATGACAGAAAGACAAAACATAGTCAACAAGAGTTTCCAAATTCCCCAATATTTTTTTCTTATGAACGTTTGTTCGTACTGCTATCTCAAGAAACACTCAATTAAATTAATATACAGATGTTTGAAAATGTTGAACATCGTAATCGCTGATTTATTAGCGAAAAAAATATTGATGATGTATTTTTAATTTGTAGTGTTGATATTTTCATCTACCGCCGGCGCTTATATGCGTAATATATATGCGTCAATTCACTTGATAAGTACAAGTGTACTGTATAATCGATTAAGAACTAATGATTAATCATAATCGTTTGCGAATATATTCAGCATTAAACAAACTGATGTCTTTTCTACACAAAAATTCAAAAATAAATGAAGAAATGAATCCAAATAGCTATAAAAAGCGATTATAATTAATGCGGTTATATTTCGTATAAAATTCAATTTGAATCAAAGGAACATAAATTGGAAATATCAGTTTTTATTTTACGATTATAAATTGTTAATCTAATTAAATCTTTAAACACAGTACGAAGCACGCGATTTTTTAATCCCGACTTATTGCATCATGAAATCTACAACTACATACTGGTAGAAAGTAAAATGTTAAGAAGTCATCTGATATACTAAACTTTTGCGAGTGCTAAAAGAAAATAAAATAAGCTGTTGCATTTTATTTCATGTACATGGTAATCAGAGTGCAGTACACTTTATCGCATTACGAATAACAAGTAAATACCTGATTATGCAACATCTGATTGATGGTTACTTTTTTGGTGTAAGTATACAAAGACCAACGATTTTTTCACTTTTTTTTTGAATTTCAGTAGTTAGAAATTACAATTGAGTCGGTCGAAAAATACAAATTTTCTAATATTGTATGGTAACTGCAGAATTCGTTTTTCATCGTTTGATGAAAAAACCGCTTAAGTCGGTTTAAGCGTTATTTAATTTTATTGAAAATTTTATGCAGTTAATTAAATATAAAAAAAGAATTCGACCTGAGATCTCCCACCATAATGTCCCTAATGATATTTTTAAAATCCGAAAATCAAGAGTGATTTCAAAACATTATGAAAAAATGGACAAAATAAATCAGCACTAATATTAATCATCCATTATAAATGTACAAAATATAATAATCGTTTATAACTTCATAAATACATCCATTTCGTATATTTTCAGTGTCTTCTTCTTCAAAAGTAATCTTCTTAAACTCGTAAAATACGTTTCATAGAAAAATGACTTAAATCTTGACAAACAAAAATTTTTATAATTTATACTTTTTATCAGTATTTTCAAATAACTAAATATGTATCTTGTAAAGGATAGCCAAGACATCAATTTACAACATCATATACAATTTTAAAACAAAATTTGCTTATGATATAAGCATTCTTATATTTTGAACGACAATTTAAAAAAAATTTAACATGACTTAATTCATTTTTCCACTAACCGACTCAATTGAATATGATCGCAGACTCGATCCCAGACAAATATTAGTCTCATGATTATATGAAAAATCACAAAGTTCACGTGTATTCTAAAAAAATTTTGAATTAATAAAACGAAGAACACACATTGAAACGAGTTAAGAAAATTAATTCAGCGAATCTCAAAAATGCCATGACGAAGTCGGTGCATCGCGTCATTAATTTATTGAAATGATCCGTATATAACTGTAATGTAAGTTGGAGAAGACGATTTGGTATAAAAAAATGTCGTGCTGGACAAGAAATAAAAAACCGCTAATTTAACTGCATGTTAGTATAAAGTGCTGACGTTGAGCGCGATCATGCGAATTTCCGTTGATACCGCCGTCCTATGTGGGGAATTCTCTTTTACAGAGTTGATTCTATTCTGGCACGTCGTTGAATGTTTCACGTTCTACTTTGATGTCTCAAGGCAAAAGAGAGCCGCTGCGCCAACGATGAAGCTTTCAACAAAAGCGAGAAATTATGCTTCAACTTTTGTTGTTCTTTCTAGAAATTTAAAAATTGAAATAATATTCACTAGATTAGATAGGATCATTCAGGATCATTAGTTGTCTTATATATTAAAAGTTTTTTATTTAAATTTATCTCAGTTGTTTGAAATAGCTACTAATTTTCGATTTTTTATGTGTTTATTTATGAATTTTTATTACCATAATTTGATAAACATAACAACTCAATTTTTTTATTCGGACTATTACTTTTTATTACCTTACTTTAATAAAGAACATTCACATAACAAGCAATGTAGTTTGATAAATGCAAAGTGGATAAAAAATATTTTATTTTTAATGAAAAAGCAATTTCATAAGTTATAATTTAAAAAAAAACTATATAAAAATTGAAACCAATTTGGAGAAGATCAATAAAAATCAGCTTTTATGAGAAAAAAAATCATGGTTTGGTAAAAACAATAATAAAAAATTGACACGATCCTATGTAATATTTGAGAAACAAAAATATCAAACTCTTTTTTGTTTTTTACAATGAAAAAAACTTCCTTATGGCTTCCCGCATGAAGAAAGCCACGAAATAAGGTTACCTTGTACAAGTATATATTTCTTATCTATCCTAAAAAAAGCAACTGTGTTGCCAAAATTAGTTGTCACTATCGCCCTTGAACCACAATTGTGCTCACATAACTTTTTTGCACGTAAACAACATTGAATGAATTACTTTCACTAGTTGAATTCTATCTATAAATTCAATCATACTTCTTTTAATTTCATAAAATTAACAAACATTATTCATTTTTGTTACGTAGTTCTGAATTTTAGAGAAAAACCATTTTTTTATAAAACTGCTAAAAGAAAATACAAAAAATATCTATTCGCTCATCTTGTGCAACATGCATACAGAAAACAAAATTCGGTGGATTTGCTCAAATTATAGAGAATTTCAACAAATAATAAGCCATTAGTTCAGGTGACATTTTGCAATATACTTACCTGTTTGTCATTCAAGTTGTAAGTCATTGAGAACGTCAACGGAAGCGGATTCGAGAATTCAGTGCAATTTAACAAATTTGATGAAAAAATGTTTAGATAAAATGTTAACGTTGAAGACAAGATAAGAAAAAAGGAATAAAACGTGAACTTTCATAACAGTACAGAAATAATATTTTAAAAATAATTTCGAACCAAAGAACAATGAAATAATAACTTCGATAACCAATCGAATTGAAAATCAAAATTTGTTAGGATCTTTTTCACTGGAGGTAAACAATTAATTTACTTTAGAAGCGATTTGTCAAAGGTAACAACAAATATCATATAACAACACATGTATTAATTACTTGCTTGAACGAATTTGCCCAACAATAGAATAATCATAATTTATATGATTCCAGGACAATTTACATTTGTTTTCAGCAAAATGATTGCTCTATTAAAATGTCAATGCGCGGTTTCGAATGACTCTTCATTTTCATTGTCTCCCATTAATTCGAAATTACAGGTCTACGATTGGCGTGGGGCTCGGGATTAAGAAATCGCGTGGGTGGCTGCTGGAGCTTTGAATGAACCTCCGCGACTTACGTTAAGGTAGGCCTTACGTTGAATTAATGCGGTACACGGACGGCTCTATGCGTGATTCACGAGAGCTCATTGCCTCGCGGCGTTCTCGCAATTAAAGGTCTCGGTCATACATACACGCACGCTTGTACACATTCGAACTTGTAAACTGGAATATAGTGCAATAAAATAATTTCCTCGCGTTCGATGTAACGTAAAGGCTTGCGTCTACACAAAACCGGTTAACCATGTATGTTGCTATAAATATTTTTAATGTTTACTTCTTCAAAGCAAAATCACAGCTACATAAGATGTGGTTTAGTGACAATAATAATAATCATGATATAATAATATTATTAATTAAAATAATCATAGTAACAAAAAGTCCCAATCGTAATAATAATAAATCGACATATATACGATTATTGATAATAGATAAAATAATGTAATAGATCATCTTTCTTACATTCGTACATTAATTATATTTAATACTAATCCGACAAGGTTTCTATAATCAAATACAATTATTTACTTCGGATTACATACTATAAAACATATATCCAGTTATATGTATAATATATATATAATTTATATCGTTTATCTTTTTTTTAAGATTGCGATCACAATCAGTACCATATTTATAATATACATATAGCACACTCAGTTATATCGATCCGCTGATGGGTTTCGAAAATTCATATTCTTCCAGCTCGTGCGATGTTCCTGTTGCAAACACCATTTCATCGTATCGTCTCTATACATGCGCTCTAGGCGCGTTGTCGAAATTACATTCAAGGCTCGAACCACATGTCGTTTGTTTTCATTTAACGTTTTCACGCAATCATTTTTCCCTCGTCTCCTCGGTATGTTCTTTTGTTTCTGATCACACTCGCACACACATATTAGGAGCTAAATAAATATCTTACAGATCAATTATCCTGTTCCCCGCAAATTTACTTGCATACATTTACAAATTCACCGGGAAATAAGAATCAATGTTTTCGCGTACAATTGTTCGTGGTATGGCACTCATATGGCTCTCTAAACTAGCCGCGCGAAATTACCATTTTAAAAACTTCTTTACTTGCACTTTTGTCTCGGAATTCGGTGCAAATGAAGCGCTTTATTCGAATTAGAAATAGTTTTAAATTTTGCACGGATCCATTTGCATCGAATTCTTATGGAACAACGTTATTTTGAGTTTAGTTAAAATAGTACGCTAACGGGCTAGGTGGATGACTATCAACTTGTATTTACTATGGAATGCTATCTATTAGTGTAATTTTTTTTACTTTATATGGCTTAACGACTCAAGGAAATGTAGGTAAAATTGCAGGGTTAACGCAACAGTAAAAGTGGCTGAGGTAATTCTTATTTGCAGCATAGATTCGTAAGTTTGTCATATTTTTCTTTGCGCTTGTCATCGAATAACTATGAAAATTTTCATCATTTCATCAGTGAAGGTTGATTCAGGACTTTGATACAAATATGTTTTCAAAATGTTTCATGAATAAAATTATAATCACAAATACCAAACATTTCCGTACCAATTTAAAAAAGTTCACACAAATATTATTCTAACTCTTGTAAACAATAAAATAAAAAAAAATAAATTAACAAAATTCGATAACAAATTCAATTTTTATTATTCCGACTAATAATTTAGTGTTAATTTTGTTGTATCAATGTTGTATCAATTGTTTAAAAGTATGTATGGATATGTTTTCACTAATCATATATTCGTCATTTTCAACATTCTATTCATTTTTATTATCATGTTATTTTAGACACTGATCTCAAGGCACTGTCATTGATTTAAATGTCACAATAATGTATAAACTATGAACATTTATTATAATCGCTATAAATACGTAATTGTTTTAATTTCATTACACGGTTTCAAATTCTTAGAACAACTGTTAATATTTATATTTCATATCATATATCTGTCTTTCCAATATAGAATATTTTAATATTGCTGCGTAGGTTTTCCGTCATTGAATAAACATAATTCATTCATCTTCTCTTATTCCTTTTGTACCGAGAAATTGAAAATTGTTTCGCTAAGGCACGGTATACACTGATTTGACAAAACATTCTAAAGGCACGATGAAGCCTACTTTGCACCAATCTAATTTATTGTTTTTTATAGTCCACTTCATATCAATTTCTGTTATAAAACCTATGTAATGAAAGCTCTGCAAAAATTATTCATTCTTGAAAAGATCAAAATTATTATATAAGTGATACATATATTTGAGCTTCCATAAGTAAAGAATTACGCTCGGTAGGAATAAGAGCCCGGAAAACCTATATAAGATTTGATAAAATATTGCATAATTATTTTCATCAAATCAAAACTGTAATTAGCGTTATGTAGTCGACGTTTAGAGTATGTATATCAGAGTTATGTCATCGTTTGTCAAGAATTTAGCCCTTGGAACGTAAGTTCACTCTATTCAAAATGAGTACGGTTTTCCTTTCATATTGGCTGGCAGTCTTCTGTGAAAATAATTTACCTTTTACAATACTGTTCGTAATACAATTTAAATATAACACTTTGAAAGCGCAAAATTTTAGTAAAATCATATAGTATTATACCGCTCGATATTTCGATATAGGACGCTATCAGTTCATCGTTCGAAAGTGCCTCTGATAACAGTTTTGCAGCGCCTTATTACCATTTTCATTATTTTGGTCAGACAAAAGCCTAACGTAGTACAGTCTATTTCGTATACTAATCATGACTATTGACCAAACACGTTGATCTGTTGATTTCGATAAAAACAGTAAGTCCTCAAGATCGAGTTTTAACCACTTTGTTGTTGAAAATATGTTTGTCTTGAAATTAA
The DNA here is from genome assembly GCA_030522925.1 of Trissolcus japonicus. Taxonomy (NCBI): domain Eukaryota; kingdom Metazoa; phylum Arthropoda; class Insecta; order Hymenoptera; family Scelionidae; genus Trissolcus; species Trissolcus japonicus. The sequence goes on along the minus strand of JAPYZS010000289.1, from coordinate 52,964 downwards.
TTAACTACTTACAAACCTTAGTTAAGTTCTAAAAATTGTATCGACTTAAAAACAAATTTGAGAGCATTAAAATGTACACGTTCTGATTGCTCTCAATTTGATCTCATGCAAATATTACATTCTGTTCATTCACGCTAAAGCTATTTAATTGTGCACGATCATACATATAACATATACATGCTAGTTCGAGTTTCGACGTCAAGTTATTTATCGTATCATGAGAATTGACTCAAACGAATAAAAGGAGGACAATTCGATATATATTTTACATTAACACATTTCGTGACAAAAATTATCTAAATCGTCGTAACAATCACCGATAGGACCAATTTTATAATTCTTTTTTGCTTTTTTTTTCCTTTTTTTGCGTATAAACAATATATTATATCAGTATCTATGTATAACAGCAATTATTAATTTCACCGAGATCTCGTTGATCAGTTGAATCGATTCTCTCACAATTCTCTAACGACAGATTCATTGGAAAGAATTAATTAGTATAATACTGTCAACTTGGAGAATCTTTTCGTCAGTCTCGCGTAACTTTAACACAACGATAGCCTCAAATTTTCAATCAGTTAATTGTACCGCACTAAAGTTCGCAACATCAGTTATCACGAAAACATCGCCCAAGTCGACTAAAGTCACGCGAACGGTTATGAGTCCATGTGCCTGTACTTATGCGCCGACATCTGAGCAAGTCCAAGAACAGCGTACTGGCACTGCAGGCAATGGTAATGGGTCTGCTTGCCCGAGTGTTGACATTGAACCGCACCACACGGTTGACTAGGTGTGAACTTCTGGAAACCTGCGGCCGCAATGCTGTCCAGCTTGGCATGCTGTCTTCGGTGAGCAACCACTTTGTTGGTATCGGTACAAACGAAGTCGCACTTCAGACAGTGGAAGTGCGAGGCTTTGTTCTGCATGTTGCCCAGCGAGGATGTGTACGCGCACTGGTTACGACCGCACGGAACGTTCGCACGGTATTGCTGGAAGTCGCCTCCCATCAGAGTGTCCAGACGCTCGTGACGAGCGGTATGCTGAACAAATCGCGTCTTGTCGCAGAAGGAATAGCCGCAGTCTTGGCGCATACAGTGGAAGTGAGTCTGGTGTTCCCTGTATCCGCAGTGAGGGTATCTGCAATCCTCGTTGAACCGGAATCTCACATATCCCTCGGGCACCGGTTCGTCTTTGAGCATGCGCATTGAATGGTGCAATCTTTGTTTCTTAGCCTCCGCCGAGTTGGAATCTGGCGGGGACAGCGATCGCTTTGTGAGGTTCAGATTCGCCGCCAGAGAGGCTAATGGGTTTTCATCCCTGGAGGGGGGCAAAAAGTTTGCTGGAGGCAGTCCCGGAGCAAACAAAAGACCTGGGGCGCTAGCGTACATGTTGCCGTGCTGCAGAAATGGCGGTAGGGCTTGATTCATTAGAGCAATTTGCTGGTTCATCGCTGCCATCATCGCTGGCGTCGGGAAATGAAAAGTGTGACCGATGTCCAGGTCGAAGCTTGGCGTGGGAGCTGGGGATTGTTGGACGCTCGAGGGAGTCGGCTGTGACAAATGGCCGTTCTCGTTGTTGTCCATTGAGTTCATTTGTTTCTGTTGCTGTTGCGGCTCGTCACGTCCGTTATCCATTGGTTCTCGTTTGATAGGAGCGGAGCGCATGGGAGAATCGTTCGCTCGTGAAGTTTCAGTTTTGATCTTCTTGTTCAACATCTGATGTTGTTGTTGCTGCTGCTGTTGTTGCTGTTGTTGCTGCTGCTGTTGCTGATTTATGTGCTCTAGAGTTTGCTGCATCTGACGCTGCATCTGGTTCTGGAAGTTTTGGATGTTCTGGGACATAAAGTCGTGCTTCTGAGACAGCTGAGACAAGTAATCGTGATGAAGCTGGTTGGGACTTTGAGGTACCATGTCGTGTTGCTGTTGACTGAGGATAGCACCGGTGGAATGCTTGGCGATGTGAGCTACCAATCGGTCCAACTCGGAGAAAGCTTGGTTGCAGGCGTTGCAGTGGTAATGGTTTTTACGCTTGAGCTTGCAGAACGGTCGGCCGCAACTCAGCTCTGGTCCGTAGAGGGTGTGAAGTGAGGTAGAACTTGTCGAAGGCATTGCCTGGTTTTCTGCAAAGACATGGGATTATGAGTATATGGCTCGGTTGTGCGTTTGCAAGAGGTGTTATAGAATTATAGCTCATTTTAAAAAATCTAATTTGTACAATGATCATACTACAAGTGACAAAGCACTAGAAACTGGACGGAGACACGAACCTTGGTGCACGGAAGCTCGCATGGATAGCATGGCGCTCGGAAGTGCGGGTTCGCTTGGCGGTCCACTGACCGGATAATAGGTGCCTGCCGCCCTCACCACTAGCAACAGTCAACCAAACAACCAACACTTCAAATATACTTCCCACTATGTCATACAATCACCATATCATACTAATCATAACATGCAGCAAAGAGATTTTTTTGTACGCCTACCGCATCTAAATTATTATTCCTAACTAAATGAAAACGATAGAATTTTGAAAACGAATGTCTAATGCTCCAGACGTAGCATGCTTTGGTTCTCGACACGTTGGCGATTTCAAGTCCATTTCTTTTTCCTACCTAATGTATTTACAAATTATGTACAACATCAGTGTGCAAAAAACTCCTTTGCTGCGCAACAAAATTGAAAACAAACGTATCTTGAACAATTCTGACGTCAAATTATAAGATAGATAACACGTGTTTTACTGAGTGCAAAACGTGCAAAATGTACGATTCTAATTCAATACCAAACTCAATGAAACATCTCTACTGACATCTTTTTACACATTTAATTAAATGAAACTTAATACAACTTTAACTTCAAGTTCTCGTGCCACATTTGATTTCTAACTCACCTGTAGTTCGATTAGCATCCGGACTTGGAATTTCGGACTCCTTTTCGTCTGCCATCGATCTGTTCATTTCCAAAGTCTCTTCAGGTTTCTCAATCAGCTCAGCCGTGTTCTTTACTTGGATTCTAGGTTTCATATCCGGGACAAGGGATTGAGTCTGCGGCAGGGAATCACGGTTGTTTGCTCCGGAATTTGAAGTCGCTGCTGACTCTTGAGTTGCTTCGTTATGGGTTTTCTCGTGGAGAGCCATGTTTGAGTATCGGACAAAGCTGTATCCGCAGTTGGGTCTCGTACAATGGAAGTGTCTATTCATGCAATTGCTGTGACATCTCGGCAATCGACAGTCGATCATTTTGTCAAAGAATGCAAATCCAGGCAGGATCTCCACGTTGTCATGAAAATCTTTGCTGTGCATCAGCAGATGATCAGGCCTGTCGGTAGAGAAGTAGCACCGAGCTTGTGAGCAGTGGTAGTGCTTGGTCGACCTCAAGGGACAGGCGAAATCAGAACACGTGTCCGGGTTGTAAGTGGTGAAACCCGGGGGTTCATCATAGTTGCTAGGAGGGGATGAAGAACCTTCTCGGTCATCTATGCTCGTGTTGGGCGTGACATTGATGGGACCGGTGGCAGTAGGTTTTGGAAGTTTGAAGCTAGTGAATATTGCTTGTGGTGAATCTTGAGTATGACTGGTTGGATCACCACCTGACCAGATTTCAATAACGCGATTCTTCGGCGGCCGGCCTCTCTTCCGCCTGAACATGGCGTCAATATTAGTTAGATGGGTCAGAGTTACGTCCGACGAGAGCGCGTGGGACGAACAACTCAGATCTAGTTGCATCCTACTGTACTCGTGGATCTTATAGTGTTGCAGTCTTCTAAAGGGTTTGTCCGTTGCAAGGATGACTTCGCGACAGTTCTCCCATTTACAGTGGTAGTGCTTTTCTTTGTCAGCATAGGGACAGTTCTCTTCGCAGTTCCCCTCGTCAAAGTTCGTATCCGTGATCCTTTCCTGAGTCTCGTGCTCTTGAAGGTGCTCGCGTGCTTCCCGAGGGTCCCGCAAGGTTGCGCCACATCTCTCCAGTGCACAGTGGTGATGCTCCTTGCCGAAATTGCAGGGACAGTCCGCTGAGGCCGGGGCCAAGTACGCCAACTCCGTGGGAGTGAGTCGTTGAGGCTGGTGGTTCTGTTCAGGAATGGAATTGATGCTTCCACTGGAACTGGGAGGTGCTGTCGTCGAGGGAGCAGATAGGTCCATTGCAAAGTCACTCCCGCTTTGGTATGAATCGTCCATTGAGTAATACGAAGGAGAGCCTCGGCCCTCGTTGGAACTTTCACCGTTCAGGCTTAGCGATAGATTCGCGGATATATTCATATCTTCCTGTCCCCAGCTGCTGGGTCGTCCAGCAACCGAGACGCTTTTGTATTTTCTATAAGCTAGCTCAGAATCATTTCTCTCGTGTTTGCGCTTGTGAGAATACAACTGACCCGCAGAATGAAGCACGTAACTACAGTGTGGTCTGATACAGTGGATGTGATTGATGGAGCCAGAAAATTTGCACTGTTCGAACGGACAGGCTTTGTTTTTCATAAATTTCTTAAACCCGTCGCGAGAGAGCTGTTCGTCTTTGATGTGGAAAGATTTATGTTTGTCTGAAAACGAAAGGCGACAATTATTGTTCCATCCAGTAAAATGAAAAGTTTTTTTTTAAGTATGGTGAAATTTGTCTTCCAGTGAACTTACCCATATCCGCTTTATTTTTGAAGGTAAATTGACAACCGGCTCTTCGGCAGTGGAAGTGAGTGGTTCGTTGGCCAGCGAACGGACAGTGTTCCGTGGCGCAACTTTCGGTCGCTCGAAATCTCTGAAATCCTTCTTGGATGATAGCCGAGTCTTTGCGGTGATAATTTGCGTGCATCTGTACGTCCGAAGTTGAGATATAGACTTTGTCGCAATTTTCGTGAATGCAGTGATAGTGGGTTTGTTTTCTATTGTGGGGACAGGATCTTCCGGGGTGTCGCTCGGAGCAGTCATCAGTAGGAGAGTATCGCATGAAACCATGCTGCAACGATTCGTCTCTTTTCTTGTGCCATTTGAAATGCCTGATCATCTCCTCTTTTTTGACAAACACCCTACCACTGCAGTCTAAACAATGGAAGTGTTCTCGACAACCGAGATCTTTGCAATATGCGTTACCGCATTCCTGACCACTCGAGTAACGTCTTACGTATCGGGAGTAGTCAATTTGAGGTACAGAAGATTTCGCTCCGATAAGACCGTCCGTTACGGGAGACATACTTTGTCTAAGCAACGCTGCAATTAAGATCACGTATTTAGAATTTTATTTTTCATTGGCATGTTTTTTTTATTTATCTTCAATTGATGATTGTTGATTTTATTTATTTATTCGTTATTTCATATAAATATTTCGTCATAAAATGTATTATTTCATGTTTAATGGACAAGTTTATATAAATCATGTATCAAAAGATATTCGATGAGTTAATGATAAACCAAAAAATCAAACCACTCTCAAAAGATAAACACATTTCTTTCAATTAAGAGAAACTACAAAAAAAGTGAAAAATAATATAATTTTTTGAATTTGAAAATACAGGTAAGGAGGTAATCATCCATTGTAACACATCCACCGTTAATCCTAAGTAGGTAAAGCAGCGGCGCGCCAAGTTATCGACTTGGAATAAAAGTGTCGCTACCCATAGCTAGATGTCGCCGGGGACACAAAACCTTCTATAATTTTCAATATATGTCGAGAGTTATGAGTGCATCGTTCGTCGACCCAAGCATCGAAACGTTCAAAGAGGGTCTGAAAACTGGTTGGTCGATGCGGTTCGCGAAATAAAGGGCATGCAAAAAAGAAAAAAATGCAGAAGGAAAGAATGGCTCAAACAAAAAACCTATCGTTTGATCGCAATATATGTATAAAAATACGCATTTATATATGTCAGGAATATAAGTTTATTTACCAGCTCTGAATGCTTATCTTGTAACTGAAATATTTATTCCTCACTCTATCTCACGTGATCCGTAACAAATTGACTCGCTACTTTTATGATGCTATTATTTATGTACTCGAATTGGAGGCAAAAAAAAGTTGAGTAGCAAAAACGTATTTCGCCAGAAGAAATAGGAGAAGTTACATATATATTCATAAGATACTCGAATAACTTTACCAATTCATATTTTATTATTCTTATGCATGTTTTGTAATTCTTAATTTTATTATCTCGTTTTCTATCGGGTACGTCAGCTCTTTTCAACTGATACCTTCACTTCTGTATGTATAATGATCCCAATCAACTCATTTTCAAAGATGAATGTACTAAAATTTCGATTGCCATTTTCATTATATTTCATAACTTCTGCAGTCACTGAGAAGTATTGGCGCAAGAACCATAAATTCCATTCGCCAACGAAGAAAAAAACCGGCCAACCGATTTTTTCTCTCCGCTTTTAATGTCTCATTGTAATAATGAAATAAAAATGTGTCGCACGTAGGCCGCAAGATACGTAAGAAAAACTGCCGAGTGATACGGAACGTAGGATCATTCGAGTCGATTGTGTGCGTATATTGTTAAGTTGTTGCAAATTCTTTTTCCTTTAACTTTGCGCGTTACACTCGCAAATTGATCGCGACCTACTTCCACAGATAACACAACTCTTCGACATTTCTTGACGAACAGTCAACTGAATCCAACCGAATGTTAAACGACGATTCGATCTAATTTTCAACGATTCATGTTTTGAATCGAATCTGGAAAAATAAATACATAAACAAAAATTTCTCAAAATGTTTGTATGGTTACGGACACAAATTCGTTTTGTCAAGCAAATGAAGTCTTTATACACACTGGGTTGCAGTTACCGCATGGTCGCGCACGACAGAAAGACTCTTGCTTTATTCGTGTTGATTTTACCCGGAGATGCTAAAGTCTCACGAATCTCATGAGATTTGCATCTCACATCTCGGATTTGCAAGTTCGCCCGCAACTCAACCGTGTCCGATTTGAGCATGACGTTGTGCCAGTTGAAAGTTTTTCCTGGAGAAAAGTGACCTTTTATCAAAACGCTTATGCAAACGTATTTCGGGATTCGCTTTTGCCTCGCACATTCTTATCCTTTGCCGGGAGGTGAAAAAAAGAAGAGACCGGGAAAGGAACAAGTTAAGAAGATTAATTATGGGCACGATTACTATAAGTACATATTTTTTTCGGTGGGTTAACAGTCGAGGATGATAACAAAGCGAGTGATTGGGCGGCGGAATATTCAACGGTTTTTAAACCCGTTTTTAAGCGTGCATTCAAACGCAGCTCGAGCGAGGAGAGAGTTTCTCGGAATCGCAAAGACGAGGGCCACAAAACAGTATACTTGGCTGCATGTTTCATAGGTATTCTGCGTGTACCGCAAAATCCTCAGCTAAAACGAGAGCACGTCTCCCCGCGCTCTCGGCCTCAACGTCACTCGCAAAAGCATCCGTTTTGCAAAGCGCATCTCCATGCAGTCGACGCGCAACGTGTTGCTTATACTTTTCTCGGGCGTAAAGATGACACGTACGGGGGCATTGAAATAACTCCCACGTCACATGTGTCAGCGACATTTTTCAATCAACTTGCGCGCTCTGTTTTAGAATTCATCCCCCATTTCGTTTTGAAAACCCGACATTGGCGAGACCGCAGCCGGCTGATAAATAGCCGCACATAAATTTGCTTTTGTGCCGTGCAAGTTAGATGATGATATACGAAATTGTCGAGTGGACATTGTATTTGATATACATTGGAAGAGCGAGGGATCAACAATAATGCGCCGATTCGGGCGCGGGAGAGAGGTACTTTCGCCTACTGGCATGCATACGATTTGCGCAACGCAGGACACATTCGTCATTCGCGCACAAGTATTCGTTATTCATAAGTCAAGCGCTGTCGGTATCGATGAATACAAATTATCAATCGACGATTTTATTACGCGCCACCACTCGGCTTCATTGTCTACGATACTTAGCAAGACATTCCACAAAACGTATGAATTTACGAGCGCCAAATTGTGTGCCTTGTTAGATACACACGCGGACAGAAACTTTGAGAGCTGATGATTTATTTGTCATTTCGACAGAATGACTCTATTCTTTCAGCGCGACGTAGGAATTTGCATGGTAGGAATTTTTCCTTACCATAGATGGGGTATTCAACAAGAAACAAGTTACATAATTTTATCACATTTTCTAGTTGAGAAAACGTTTATCAAGTCTCCGATCTGTTCTTTGGTGTATTCTCAAAAAAAAAAAAAAAAAAATAAAAAATCTACAATTTATACTTTGTCCGAGAACCCTATAATTATAGGATTCCCTGTTGTTTTCACGTGAACGTTGCGAAAAATTCGATGAAAAAGTGAAAAGAGATCCGTGGAGCGTGAAGGAGCCACCCACGCACGGTTCACGGGAGCAAGCAAGAGAGGACGAGACGAAACAAAAAAAATGTAAGCCCGGGGCAAAAGTTTAAATGAGAATATGAAAAACGTGACGAGGCTTAAAGAGTAAATCTTAAAAAATATGAGAAACCCCGGGGACGCGATACGCACATTTTTAAGCGCCCTCTCATCTCCCCCACGGCTGCGAGAGCGATTCCCTTTGCCCGTGCCCTTAGTTTCGCATCCTCCCACCCCGCATTCAATACGCTGCCGCCTTTCAGACACCGAACCCCTTTATTCAACGTTCTTAAAATCTCGCGCGGTCCCGCAGGAAAAAAAAGGGGGGTTTACAATTTTGAAAAAGCCGAGAGCCTGAAAAGGGCCCCGTATTTCAGACCGGGCCTAGCTTTTTTATCATTTATAATCCATGCGCTGAATAACCCTTTATGCCTGTTTCTCGTTCGCTCTTCGTCTTCTCGTTCTGCTCTCGTGCACGCTCGTCAGATTAGAGCACAAATACTCGAATCATATACGCGGACACAAATATGCACGGACAAAAACGACGAGCACGGCTCTCCCCGGTCGTGTCAATCGAGGTCGCACAATAAAAAAGTTGTTAAAATAATCGATATAAGGTGCACGAAAATCGTGCAACCCGTGTGTGTTTGATAATACACTGGAGTCCATTCAACGGTTTATCGCGACGGTAAATATAAAAAAAAATAAACCGAACCCCGACTCTCTCGATGGCTCTTGTCACAACATTGTTTCTGGAAAAAATGGCTCCGGGGCAGGTGTGACTTCGCCTAATAACCGACCATCGTCAATTCTGAGTCATCGGTCTCTGATCCTCAAGTAGGTAATTGTGCCAACAGTTCTTCTACCGGGCATTATGTTTACCTCAGTCTTTGTGTTTCTGCAGGATTTTTGCGAACGTTTCGAAATCGCATTGAGCTGGGCTCGCACTTCAATGGGCCTGGCCGACTGGATTATGATTGATATATTAAAAGTTGATTTGCTCTTTGTGAAGATCGGGGGTCCAGATTGGGCGTTTGTTAGAAAATGAGCCATGCGAAACACAAGCCACTCACAGATTTTGGGAAACAAAAACGAGTTGCGTAAGCTTTGGCAACTGCCACCGTGAAGAAACAAAAAACAAATACGTCCATGAGCATTAGCGTATACGAAAGAAACGAACGAAACCTTGCTTGCAGAGCTCTCTCGTCGGTTCGAAATTTCTCGGATACCTTTCGTCTTCGCTGAAATGTCAAATTGATACAATTCCTGTTTCACGCGGTGCATTCATCGCGTTGCATTCGATTCTAAACAAAGAGACCATCGTGTTTTGTAGTTTGTCTAAGCACCAGGGACTTTGAACTATTCTTGTATATATAGTCTATGAAGTTATATATTACGACGCCGAGCGAATGAGCGAGAACGAATCACGCGGAGGATTCGTTCCTAAACGGAGTGGCGATTTTTGCACCAGGGCGAAAATCGTTTTACAAATGTCGTTATTTTATGAACCAGGAAATGAAACGAACGGATAGGCGAGATGCGCGGCGCAAATAAATGTCGTGCTCGTGGCAATTGGCTCATGATAATTAGTGTGGAGTTTGCGGCGATCGGCTGGTATATCCACGATCTCCGGAGATCTATGAGCGCGGAATCGGGATTTCGCTCGTTATCGGCTCGCGCCATCTCTCTTGGCGCTTGTCGTTCGAGTAGTCGTCCGATAGGGCCGCGGGCAAAAAAAAAAAGACTAGAATTTATAGCAACCCTCTGGTGCCCTCCCCCTTCTTTCCTGGCCATTATTCTCAAGTTCTTGTTCACTCGGGCTTCCTCCCTGTCTTAACTTTGATTTAACGATCGGGAAAAACCGCGAATGAAAAATCGGTTGAATCAGCGTTCATCCCGTCAGACATTTCAGTGACCAGGGACGAGAGAGTCACCCTTCAACAAATATAATCCGATTACATCGAGGAATATCTTGTTTTCAAAAACGCAGCAAAAAGAGATGCTTTAAAACATCTGTCGCGGGCGAATGAAAAAAAAAAGAAAAAATCGGTAGCAACCCGCTCGATCGAGTCTATCATCAGGGCATCGGGTTTCTGTTTTGACAACGAGCCGGTGATCCGTGCCGCGCACTACGCTCACGTAGCAATAGCGAACAAAGACGCGACCCCGACGCCCCCTCTATTTGAATTTTTACGAAAGGGTTCGATTCTGTTTATTTTGTAGCATGACGGGGCTTTGCTCCGCGTCCAAAGGGGGTTAACGGCGTCCCCCTCTGCGGGCGCGGGGCGTCAAAGGGATACTGCCACTGAAAAATCCATACGCGTGATTAAGAAAAAGCTTGGGGGTTCACGGTAAAACGATACTTGTGCTCTGCGACATTAATTGACCCGCTGGCGTGGAGACCAGCCACGGCGCACACGTGGCCGCTCTCGTCTTTCTACGCTTCCGTACGTTTCTTTCTTTTTTTCGAACGGATTTTTGTACTGACTCGGAATGCAACTGTGAATGAAACAGGGGGTTGCAGAATCGCAATCAAACGAATTAGTTCAGTGCCAACGGGGCTAAACTGGTTACACTGCCGATCGAGCATTCAATTTGTCCGGGGACGGCAGATTTTAAATTTCCATCGGGATTAAAAACATTTTATCAGTAATCGCTGGTTCTTTTCAATTTCAAATCGAGGCCTCGAGATTAATCGGATGTAATTTTCGCAGGGAGAGGGACGTTTTAATTCAAAGTCTAATTTCATCTTGAAAAAGTATTTTCGAAACTTTTTCAATAGAAAAGAAAAATAAAGAGACTTTGGTTTGCGAAAAAAATAAAATGCCGACGTTTCATTTAGAACTATCCTCTTCATTTCACAAGTCGGTTAAAATATGACAAATCGACCATCAGGAGACTTAAGAACTCAGAAAGTCGTAGGTAACACGTCAGTCGTCGGAGTCTTTGGAAGCCAGGCGCTGAATGCGTCGAAAAGAAAACGAGCGAGAGATACGAACGCGTGTGGATTGAACTCGAACAATGCTCGGGACGGAATTACGCGGTTCAATCATAGAGTGACAACAGGTCGCCTGCATTCGCGGACGAGAGTTTATTTTGCGCGAAGGCATTGGCAGCTCGTCGGTGCGCTCTGCCCTGTTGATTTTTCGAACGAGATAGCATTTCGCGCTTTCAGGGATGCAATTAAATTTAGAATAATTTTTAAATTTCCTCGATTCCGCTCTCGGATGATTTGGCACGCAACGACGTGCCCCTTAACTCCGACGCTAAAACAATCGCGGCGCTGGCCTTTTTTCGGCTCGTTTTTTGTCAAGCGCGCGAAATAACAGTCAAGAAAAAGCGACGAACGTGACGCGCACAAAGAAAGAGGTGGCAACGGGACAAGGACGGAAATAGAGGAGGGAGAAAGAGAAAGAGAAGCCACCGCGGAATGACAAAAAGGAGCAGGACAGAGCGGCCGAGCGCTTGGAGTTCGCCGCGAGCGAACTCGAATTGCCGGAGTTAAACGTTGCACGCCGCGTTATGGCCGCGAGGAAGGGGGAAAAGCAATAACGCACGAAGAATGCAGAATGATGGAAAGCTCGGTTAAAAGCCGGCCGGCCTAATTTTATGAGCATTGTCGGGCCGCACTTTTGGCTACTCTTCAAAATGAAACGCATGTCCGCGCCGCCACGCAATCGGCCAGAAATTATTTCCTCGCGGTAACCGTTCGGTTTCGCGCATTGTGCGCCATCAGCGCGACGTAAATTTAGGACCGTTCCAATGACGAGCCGTGTCGCGAGAAATAACACACACTCTTGAGCATCGCCAATCTGGTCCTTCTTTCGGCCGTGATTATATTCTGGAAATAGGCAACCGGATGCCGCGTGCGGCATATTCGGATATATTTCTGGCCAGTGCCGCCCTTTTTCCGCTGAAAAAGCGAAACTCACGAGTCATCGAAAAAGACGCCGGAAAAACGCCGGCTTCCAAAGACGCCGGCGCAGATGCTTTTTGTAGCAATTCAAAGGGGTGGTTACACTTTTCAAAGCGAAAAATTGATAGTTGGCCAAGGCGGGCGCTCATTCTTTTTTTCTTCCCCCTCAACTAGAAAGTTTACTATTCTTTACTAACTTTTTGATTCAGGTTACCATTAGAAAAAAAAAGAAGAATGAAGAACTCTAATGGTTGTCCGGCTCAGTGCGTTCTCTGGCTATTTTGTCTTCGTTCACCAAGATGCGTATTGTAAACTCTGGCACGCGCCCAGATCGATAAGCGACCGAAAAATCCATCAATTGCAAAATTGATTCAGGTACCGTTCACGAGTTTCATTGCCATCGACAACCGCGCCAAAAGAGCGGCCTGCTAAACACAGTTGATTGTCAACCTAGATTCTTATTAGACTCGCGTCAAAGCAAAAGCATTTTTTTTTCGGAGCACGGCACGACTATAAATAAATTATTTATCACGAAAATTGCGTTGCCAACAATGAGACGAGGACATCGTGAGAAGATGTCGCTGACGGACGGAGCTCACAATCGACGGCCGAATGCCAGTTTCGAGGAGAGATCTGCTCGATTGCCAATCGATTTCCGGTCGAGATCAAACATTCTTGGCAGAAGTTCACTCCTTTTTTTACACGCAATTATATACAATTTTTCGAACTATTACAATTTTCGATCATTTTTTTATTAAAAAAACTCATTACACTCGTTCTCACGCATCATGCCATATACAAGAGGGACAAAGACAACATTAGATGTTTCATTTTCTAATTTGAAAAACGTTTTTATTTTTTTTTCTTTACCAAAATGTTTATAATGAATTTGAAAATTATTCGAAAAATGTTGAAATGATATTGTCATGCTTATAAAGTGCACATTAAAAAAAAAGTAAAGTGGCAATTCAGCAATACTTGGAATTTTTTTCGAACAAATTTTGAGCGGTTTTTGTTTTATTTTTTTTTAATTCGAGGCCAAAATAATACATATTGTCAATTGCTGTTTTATCGGATACCGAACCAATCGGGGTCAAGCGCTAGGTCAAGCATCTTTTATTTGCCAAATAATTCACGACTCTGACTTCATCCAATCGTGCACTTCGACAGTTTGACATCGCGTTAATTTTAGAAATCGACCCATGCCCACAATCCTCTCGTCGACCCGTTGCGTGAATAAATTGCGATTTGCGCGCGATTAACAATAGGCCCTGTGCGCGTTCGGCGATAAATTTTCACAAACGTGAAATACGCGCCCGCTCAAGCGCCGCGATACGTCTTCGTCTTTATTTACGTTATCTCGGGCGAGCTTTCGAAAATAAAAAGAAACCCGCGTGCATTTTAATTTGCTCGCCTTTGAAGCGTCGGCCCCGTAGCGTGACCGTGACGCCGCGGTTACAACGCTTCTGCGGATACGCAGCCCTTTGGCGCGGACGTTGCTCGAAACCCGAAAACCGCTTTCTCTCTCTCTCTTTCCTGACGTGTGCGCTTTTAATCGAAGTAGATGTTCCACGTAAACTATTCTTAACCTAGTAAATCTTCGCGAACGGCGCACCCTTTATTTGAAGCCCCGGCTTTGCCGCATTTGCGTGCATTCTTGCGCTCTGCTTTTTACCACATTTGCGTCGTTTCAATTGCTCACATAAATCACGAGCGATTCGCTATACACTTTTGTAATTCCTTTTGAACCCCTTTCAAGAAATCATAAGAATAAAAACAGGAGAATTTTGGCACAGAAGAAATGATTGTTACACTAATGAGAAAATTTAGCAAAGTAATTTAGAGGAAATGAATCACACAAGCTATCAAAATGTTGTTGAATTAAATAGGTATTTATAGGTGACCTGACAGTTTTTTAGAAAAACAAGTTTTTGATTATCTTTACCCTACTTCCAATTCCTAAACGTCATTTTAATTGAAATTACATTAATGTCAAGTAATTGAAATATAAAATATCATTTATGGTTCAATGTGTTAATTAAGAAATGACTGCACATTAAAATAATTTATAATAAAAGAAATATGTTGATGAAATCTGACCTTAATAACAAAATCAAAATTAGATCAACATTATAACATAGTTTCAATTTGAAACAAAATTTCAGTCTTTTTTTGCGAATATTTGTTAATAAACTTTAATCGTTGAAAGTTAATTCGAGGAGTGGGATAGAAGAAATTTGATATTTGAAGAATTGCAAACAAGAAAAACGCATTGTCTGAGAGCTGAAAGGTACCCCGACAATGACACTGTTGGTGAACCAAGTCAATTCAATTAATTAGAGAGTAAAAAAGTTGGCCGGGAGGAAAAAAGGTGACTCGTCGCCAGACGTTAATTGGTGGTAGCCCAGTCGACTTGCTGATCAGGGGGAAGGGTCGTAAAAGGAAGAAGGTATCCGATTGAATAATCAAGTTATCGCCGCTCGATAAGCTTCTGCAGAATGCAACAATGCGCCCGGGAAGAATGAAGGTTTCGCGGCGGTGGGCAAGTACTCTGCGAGTCCCGACGAGGAGCGCGCGGCGGTGCTTGAGTGGACGATTTGTCAAACTCTCGAGCAGCTGGCAGCTTGGCCGTCGACGTGAATACGAAAGTAGGCGTTAAGTACGTTTGTTCGCCACTAAAGATCTCGCGGCGAGTGTGCGGCGGCTGAAAATTGTCGCCTCGTTATCGGTCGCGCACAACTTCATCTTGGCGATCGGTCGCCGGGCGCGCTCCTTTTTTGCCGGCTGATTGGATTGATTTGAAAAAGGAGCATCGCGCCAATTAAAGAATTCTGCCGAACGAGAAAAGAAATATTTTCGTGAAACCGAGAGCGAACATAATGTTCGGGGCCTCTTCGCCGAAGCGGGGCGAACGAAAAAGCTGCTTTATTGCCGCGAAGAAATATCGTTCTTCCTACATGTTAAATGGGAAGAAAAATGCGAAAAAGAGTCGGCTCGGCCCTAGGCCGAGTCGCTCGGGCCAAAATTAATAAAAACTTGTGGAACGATAAATTAGAACGAGACGCCGAAGAGAGCTCGCAGGGCCCAGGCGATAATAAATTTCAAATATAAAATTGCGAATCCGGAGAGTTTCGGCGCCCCGATCGGGACCCGGCTTTTTACGAGAGTGCCATTGTGTCTGGACGAAGCGGGCCGCGCGTTACTCCGATTGCCGATGCGACGAGTCGCACCGCGCTGAGCAACTGCCTCGAATGACGACGGCATGCAAGAAATATGGATTCCAGCGATTATCGGCCAATGGATGTCGGGCAAAGAATTCGTATTCCTTGGCGGCCGCGCTCGTTAATTGGAAAATTGACTGCGGTGGCATGCCAACGAGACAAAAATTTTATTCCAACCAATCAGAATTATGTATTAAATAATAACCATTGTAAATCAGGATTTTCATCAATTGCGCGTGTTATCGTGTTGAGCGCGCGATAAATCTCAACGCCGAACAATCATCTTTAATGGTGTTACACTCAACATACCCAATCACCGTTACATTCATTGTAAATTTTCCTCTTTCTTATACATTGCTTTAGAAATCTATATTTCAAACAAATAAACAAGTTGATTGAAACATTTTTTGAAATTATCCGAACTTTTTTGAATAAAAAGTGAAATATTTCTAAGATTTAACTGGATCATTTTTTTGAAACAATTTTGAAATTTCTAATCTATCAAGAAAAGAAAGTTAACATTTTTAATGGCTTTGATTCATGTGAAAACTTTTTTGATGGACAAGTTATAATTTGAAAGTATAGATCATTATCTTGACGGTTGAAAAAAAGTCTTTCGTGACACAAACTACCGTTTTAGAAGGGTTTAGGATATAAAGGGCGTGTTATTTTTAAAAATCATGATACATACTCGACATTCTTCCGTATAATTTGTCAAAAGTCCGTTATTGAAAAAAAAAAACATACAAGAATCTTTTGTAATACAATTGTGACAGAGCCAATTACTTGAAAATCACAGCGATTCGTATCAAGCAGTGATTTAAAAATGTCAGTTGTTTCTCTTTCAGGATTCATCTTCTTGAGTGACCGCAAAAAGAGAAGTACACTGTTATTGACAATTGTGCCAATTAAGTTCATAAATTTTCCAAGAGTCATACGAGAGTGAAAGAACGTCTCGACTGAAACAAAGTTCGCCGATACCCAGCGTTCTCCGTCAAGTTAAGCATTAATTCAAAAAGTTTGGTTCTTGTCTAACGCACAATGCACGCATGTGCATGCTCCAGACGCAATACAAAAGTTTCAAATGAACCGTGAAATTTGCTTTTACGTCGTCGTCATTCTCTTGCGAGCATTTAATGGCAGTATTTTTTTTCTTTACTTTCTTTCTCTTTTTCATGCAGTTCATGCACGCGTCGACTCGATTCTACAATTTTATTCGCACGATTAGACGGAGAAAGGCGACGTCGATTATTCGTGTCGAATCATTCAATTTGTTCACGAATTAATCTGAAACATCGTCCTTAATTTATTTTGATTTTACGTTCATTGAAAAATGTGTTTGTACTTGGAATTCGACGATGACGTTAACAAATTCAATCGCTCTTTCTCTTCGGAGTTGAAATTGAAATAAAAAAAATTATAAATAAAAAACATAAGACCCAATAAATCAACACAAGCGAAACTGTTTTTTTTTTTTTTTTGATACTACACATTCATAAAAATATGATAACTCAGATGAAAGACTAAAAATTGCATCTCATGTTTTTGATTTAAATAAGCATACACAGAGGCGGAGATGTAAAAATATTTACAACGATGTGGCTCTGTAATTACAACTCGAACGGAAACGAAACATTGAAAAATGAGCGAAACATGGTTTATTGAGCATCATTTTTTGTGTTCGCTTCTTCAAATCTGGAACGGCAAATATTTTATGGCAAAAGAAAAATAATGATTTCAAGAACGAGTCCTTATATCTCTCTCGTTGCACTCGAAGCGTAGTGGGCTTGCATTCTACGCCCACGTCTGCACCTGTGTGGTATTCAA
Organism: Trissolcus japonicus; assembly: GCA_030522925.1. Lineage (NCBI taxonomy): Eukaryota > Metazoa > Arthropoda > Insecta > Hymenoptera > Scelionidae > Trissolcus > Trissolcus japonicus. The sequence goes on along the minus strand of JAPYZS010000289.1, from coordinate 35,677 downwards.
ATTTACTGCTCGGCAAGAAGGAAAAAAAGAGGAAGGAACGAGAGAGAAAAAATAAAACGCGAAAGAAGCAGGATAAACTCGACGGAGCAAGGGAGATGATGAGCTGGTGGCATAGGCCAGGAATCATTAGGAGATCAAAAATGGGCACGTGAGGCTGATCGAAGCGCAACGTCGATTTATTTCGTATCCGATTTTTTGTTAAACAATGCGAAGAACAAAACGCTGTGGGTGTATTGTGCGGTTTAATGATCCAAGATAGTTTGATGCAACGTTTCATTCTTGCTTTTCCCAAAACATATAATTTCAATTGTTTCTCCGGTTACGCAAGCGCAGTTGGCTTATTAAAATGATGCATATAAGGTCGTTAACGAAGAGCTATTTGTGTTATGAAAATGAACATAAATTTATCCGTTTCTTATTTCTTGTTTCTACCCCGCACAATATCGTCAATTACGAATTATTGAGCGCGCGAGTTCGTTCATCCACGTCACGTAATGAATTCTCTATTAAGCGCGGGGATTAACAGTAAATATTAAATCGGATGTTGCTTTCATTTATTTATCGTTATTCGCGTGTCCCGCAATAGTTATTTAAGATACAGTTGTAAAACGAAATATACAACTAACATGAAAATAATAAGTAAGGCTTTCTATTCCGTTAATGGGATAAAAATGCATTTTTATCGACGTTGCCCCGATACTCGTTACTTGCAGCTAAGAGAATAATGAGATACCTAAACGTCCCGGCCGCGCACAAGCCCGTAAGCAGCTTCGTGGTTTATATTATTGCACCGCGCGTTTACAGTATAACCTATTCATTTGCTCGTGACAATGCTCACAAGTGGATGTCCATCTTTTTACTTTTTTTGCAATAGAGAAATAATGTTTCGCTCTTCCTTCTACATCTGTTTTCTTATTAATTACAATTTATTTACAAACTTCGAAACTAACATTCGGCGAATCTTCAATCAAAGTCAACACAAAGACTCTGTCTTTCGTTTAGTTCAGTTGACGCGACACGTTAACAGAAATAGTCCTGGTGTTGACATAATAAAAACGTCCGGAGAAACAAATGCGAACCATTCGGGTGTCAATAAATTGGTCACGTATATAAAGTCCGGACAAAAAGAATATGACACAAACTGGTTCGCAAGCGAGTATCAAGCGCATTAAGAATAATTATACGAACGCGGCGTCCTATGATTGATGGCGGGGACCCGCTAAATACTCGTCTAATTAAAATTAAGAGCCAATAATTTCCAGCTGTTTTTCGCGATTAATTCGACCGGATTTGAATAATATGTGCATCTAATTAGAATCGCAAGAGCGCGGGCGTGCACGCAGCGCCAGATTCGTCGTGTATCGAATTATTTATCGTCGGCGCACACTCTGCTTTATTTTTGCCTGGCCGGTCCGCTGGCCGGCACTGCCAGCGCCCTACTGTCGGCCTACGTCTGTTCTCCACCTTTAGTCGCAGTGCCCTACGCTTCCTTATCTGCTGGTTAAAGCGAACTCAACCGGTACAACTACATCATGTAACTATGCCACATCTATCGCTCTTATCAGAGAGTGTATTGTTCCGCCGCGAGACAACGAACCAGAGATCCCAAACGTGTCGAACCGAATTTTTCATACCGATTTTGCTATCCACTTGATGCTTTTCAGTGTCGGAAGTACAATCCCGACTCGGTTTGTATTCAGAATTAAAGTTACTGAAAAAATTAATAAACTGTTATTTCAATTTATAAAAAATAAAATAAATGTAGGCGGTAGAATTTAAAATTATTTGGTAAAGATTTAATTGAACTTTGAGATTGAAATGATTAAAGTACTAATAAAAAAATGTTCTGAATGAATGTTTAAATCCAGTGTCGGTACCGTCACATATTACCCCCACGAGACGCAATTACTCCTGCCCCTAAAAAATTGAAGATTGAAATAAAAAAAAGATGAATCATACGTGTTTTATGATCACGAATGAAAAAAAATATATCTCACAGACTGTATAAGTTTATCGGAGACAATTATCCTATCCCCCGGCCAAGGGGTTTTCTTTCGGATCCGTGTGTGTGTTTAAATAGCCTAGATGACAACAATGTGCGGGACCCTCGTGGCGGCAACAAATTGATGACGAAACGCGGGCGTTATAAATGCACGCCCGCAAACCGGGATACAAAAGCGCTCTCGAACGCGAAATTTCGAAAAGGAAAGTGTTCGTGAACTCGCGACAAGGGACGCGACCGAGCGAGCGAGACGGAGCGAGAACAATACGTTAAAGCAGTAAAGCAGCAACTACTCTAATTGGCCACTTTGTCCATTTATTCGATTTATTTAAATTATGGGACAATTGACAGTAGGCATTCTATTTTTTAAATCTCCCCGGCCAACCGGCTGATTGGGCGAGATTGGCGTGAGACACTGGCCCCACAGATTCCCCAGTTGTGGGCTTAATCAGCTTTGATTGCTCGCTTCTATCTCTGTCTTGTGTTCTCGGCCTCCGATTTCCCTCCCTCGCCCCTTACGTCTGCCGCGACCAGCTTCTTATTATTATGTCTTTTTTTTGTTCATCCTCGTTGCACCGTCGTTTCTTCGCTCTTATCGTCCTCGCTTTTTGAGACACGTCAAACGGTAGGCCCCGACCGAGATTATACTAAGTGAAACGAACTAACGGCCTCTCGACCGGACCAATCACAAGACTCATTTAATTTCGTTTCCTTAAAAACGTCATTCACGTTGTTCCGTCCAATTGTGCGCAACGAAAATAAACAAGCATGCAGATGTCGCATAATGAGTTGTTGACAAAAGCCTCGGCAGATAACAGCTTAATGCGGTGATGGAAAAAAAGAGAAACAAAACACACACACACAAGCTCGCTCGCTTGCTCGTGATCTCAAGCGCTTTGATGTGCACTTGACTGCACTCGCGACAATTGCGCGAGCTTGAATGGGCCATTGCAAATCCGTAGTGAGATTGACTTCTTCCTCGGTCTTTTTGGCGACGATGACCGTTTCTTCTTTCTCTTGTTTCTGTCTCTGTCGCACTGCCTCTCTCAGTCCTTCGAACTGCCGATGCATCAAAAACCGTCTCCCCCACCCCCTGCCGCTCCCTTCGACCACTCATCCCATTTCCTTGATAATTCCCATAATGCTGTGGGCGGATATTTCAATAAAGGGGGAAGATCCCCTGGACCGAAACGCTGAAAGCCGAGAGACGGCTCGATTCGTCAGATTACACTTTATGGTGACGCGCTTCGTCTCCGAAAAAGGACGAAACAACTGGCAACCTGTTTGATCTGCGATCTCAAAAACCGCAGTGGACGAGCTTGCTCGTTTATTACGCCGTTATTACCCGGGTTTCGATTTCTGCGTGGTTTTCGGGCTTTGACACATGGAACATTGTGTAATGAAATCGTATCGAGTTGCGCGACGAGTAATGAAATGAAAAAAAAGAGAGAGAGTTATGGTCCTTGACACCCGGTGTTTCGCGTGCAAAGGTCTAGAGGTAAACCGAGCAAATGATGTCCTTGCGATTGCTCGGTGGTTGTAATTTCAGAAGCGTATCTTATGAAAATTATATGCGTAATTTAACAAAATTTCGACGATCCGGTTGCGCCCCATCTCACTTCAATGGGTGCGCGCCTTTTTTTGTTTTCAATTTTTCATTTTGTCGACGCAGTTGCACCAATTCGAGTACATCCATAAGATAGCAAAGAAGAATGAAATTCTAAATCGACTTGAGGATACAAAATTTTGGACTGGACTAAAATAAAATGAGCTACAATTCTGTCTGCCTCGACTTGAACTTATTTTTTAAGTCGGTGAACTTGTCTAATCATAAGTGTTTTCGTAATCAAGGAAACGATAACTTACCGGAAACCTTGGGGTCGGTCGCCTCCACTTTCATCGCTGCCAAACTTGCGATTGTTGTAGGTGCCTGCAAACAAACAAATTCAATTTGAAATATAATGACAATAACAAGAATCCCAAAAATATTACAGTCAGGATCGTCTCTGCATTCTTAATTGATATTTTAATCGTGGCGTGTCTGCTACTTCAAAGTTTGACAATTTTTTTTCGCATCTTCATAAATATGCATCGAGGCTGACAAAACTGGCGTGTGCGGTTGTAATAAAAAAAAATTCAATTTCAATAGCCTAGATTAGTATAATAAGCGGCGCTTGATTATCGCCGGTCAGGAGAGCCAACGACCTGTTTCCGGTTTTTCGTGAAAACTATGAATTGCTCGGCGGATCAGTGACCTTGCCGGGGGGCATCCACAATGGCATCGAATATTCAGACGACTTCCTGCGCGCTGATCGGGATTAATAGATGAAAAATGCAGACGGAATTACAATTTCCATTTTAAGCCAATTGACAAACAGAGAATAACTGCGCGACGCAACATTAGCCGATTACTTAACGAGATTAATTCCGAATTAATTTGTTCGCAATTGCATGGAACGTTGGGTACCACTTTTTTTTATAATGAAAGCATGTTGGTGGCAATGACTGTATAATCGTAAAAAAATTCGCTTGACGCGCGGGAGGTAAGGAGGACAAATGAGGGCCTGCAGGGAAGCCGTGCAGTGCGCGAAATTATTCGAATCCTGTACGATTTCCGAAGCCCTAGCGAAGATCCGATTCAAGAAGAATGAATTTATGAAGTCGTCCGTTGCCACACATCCAGACTATATTTGTCATTTCATGTTCTTACGACGAAACGTTACATTTATAACAATGTTCAATCTTGAGAGGCTATTTGAATGTGATATGTGATGTAAAAATTAGATCTATTAGTGGAAACAGTGACGTCACTTTTTATAAATCCTTCTCGTTTTTACGTTTTATCAAAAACCGCTGATGCACGGTACAGTATAAATATATATATATATATATACACGACGTGTGCGCGAGCTTCTGAGAAATCAAAAACGATGCATCGACGTGGAGCGGCGAATTACAAATGACGTCCAGCACGGTCCGTTCATTTTTGTCGGTACGACTTATCGTCACCGCTCTCGCATACAAAACCGTCCGGGCATTTTTCGGACAATCAAACTTCCTTGGCCTTTTACGATCGCTGATTTGCCGGCAAATTCTGATTTAATGGTCGAATTAAGTTTATCCGCCGTGTATTTAATGACCAAAAAGCGACCCTTTTTTTTCAATAAGGCCAAGTCGTTAGGCTGAGTTATTATTTCTAAATATCCGGTAATCTTGGTATGCAAATCGGCGCAATCTTTGGGCGCGACGAAAATTTCATAAAAGAGAGGCCCCCGGGTGTTTTTGGGCGGTCGCGCACACAACACCTTGCAGTCGTGCGTTAAACTGTAAATTGGAGCATGGCGGGGTTTTTAAATTAGGCCCGATTCGTGAGCGTGGGTCTGTTTATTTTTCAAATCAGTATGTGCATATTTAAGGGGTCCATTAAGGTGCAGCCTGGAATTGCGGCAAATTTGGAAAGGGCGCTCGCGCGCGCTCTCGTGTTTGTGATAAGCGGGAGCTGACAACTTTGTCAGCTCGCGGAGATCGACCTGGCAGTGCCGGAGATCGAAAGTGGTTGCACTGCAGAGTATCTTTGGCGCATGGTATAGTGTTATAAACGGCCATGCATCGGCGGAGAACAAGAGTGAAAAAGAGAGAAGGCACGGGGCGGGAGGGAGTCGGAGGGAGGGGCGCAAATACGAGAAAGAATGAGCAAGAATGAGAGACTCGAAGGGAGGGCCTGGCGCGGGGGGCCAGGCAGCGCATGGAGAGGTATATGAGAAAACAATAGAGCTGATTTGCAAACAATAGAATAACGTTAAGAGTCAGGTATTATACGCCGTTGTTACTTCTTATGCCATAACGCCGGAGAGCATATGCCCATTAATATTCAAAGGCGAAAATAATGTAAACGACACGACAAAAATCGGTGGAATAATTTCAATTCTCCGCTTATGGGACTCGGCGCGGAATCCGCGCGCACACACACGCACCACGTATAAATATGCATTACAGGGACGCGTGTGTTGTCCCGGGCATGTAGAGCATATTCTGGGAGGAGGAAGATGATCCGAGGGTTGGCTTTGTTGTTTTCCAACTGTAGCCTCTGTAGCTACAAATCTACAAAGAAACTCGGGGCGATGTGAAATTCTTCGATTCGACGATAACGCTCGAACAAGAGCGATTGCCATCGCGCTCGGATTCGCCGATAAGCTTTGTATTTACAGCGCAAATCGAACTTGCGTGCCACCAACGCGACCATAATTCAAACCTATAACCGATCCCGATCTCCAGATTGTGACCCCTGAGAGCGCACAGAGTTTTCATTAATGATAAATTTGTCATCCAAACGAAATGGCCAATTAAAAAAAAATTTAAATGAAAACGAATCTTATTGAATCCCTGTATTCAAATAAACTTATATCCAGTGGCAACATACATTTGTCAATTTTTAAAAAATTTTAAATTGCTGCAAACTCAAAAAGATGAAATGCACTCGTCTGGTTTATACAGAAAATCACAGATAAGATTGCGTACTATTTTTATTTCCAATGTCATTTTTCGTTTGAAAAATTGATCCATAGGTATATTATTTTTTTCGGTTGATTTATGCCCGTCTCATCATCATCGTGACGTAGATAATGTGTGGATAGAATCCATCCGGAGAGGGCGGAATTCTTTCGACCCGGCGCGGCAGTAAAACGTAATTGCTGCAAAGGACAATGGAATGCCCAAGTTCTTTCATGCATTATTACGGCGCTTGAACTTGGCGCACGTATCTTATTTCCTGTCGCGAATATAATTGGTACCCGACATCGTCGTCTGTGCATCATGGCCCGCGGTCACGAAACTTTTTCGCCGACTAAATTACAGCTGTACACCGTCGCGTATTGTTGTCTCTCAACGCCATCTGTGACGATCGCGCACGACCGGTCGCGTCTCAGATATACTCACTCTGCAGTTCTCGTCTTGGTCCTCCCGTCGACCCTGGAACATACTGCCCATCTGCACTTGTAAATTTTGCTGCAATAGTTGAGCAAACTGCGGATTCTGCGTTAGAATCGCGGGATTCTGTTGCAGCAACTGCGCGAGGGCCGGATTTTGTACCAGGATTTGTCCTAGCGGCGTGTTCGGGAGTCCTTGGAGGGGATGCTGCGTCGTCGGCGAGTTCGCTTTTGAAGTTTGGGAGGGCTGCGACAAGCTGACAGGTGGCGCCACCGAGTTGTTTTGCCGGGGAGGACTCTGAGGCGTGTGAGGAGGGGTTGGTGGACTCCCCGGCGCTGTTCCGGAAGAGGCGTCTTTTTCTTCTTTCACTTTGACTTTTCCTGAAAGAATAAAAATTGTCAATAAAATAAACGGTTGGTATTTTTATTGGTACATTTCTTGTGTCATCTTATTGAGATAATTGAATACATTTTTTATATTTTTTAGAAATTGGCATTCATCGGATTACAAAAGTTGATGACAAGGCATTTCGTTGTAATCGACAGATGTGCAGATTGTTTCGATTCTCGGATTCGAGCATTTTTCTTCGTCATTTGTGGCATAACGTTTTTTATACGTGTGATGTAAAACGACACTGGCGGTTGCGTCAAAATTCCCGCGAGATACGAGTTGGATCCCTCGCTCTTTTCTCGTGCGCAGATATTTCTTCTCGCCGATATGAGAGATAATGTGCTGGCACAATGAAATACCGGGAATGGCAACGGTGTCACTCGAGAACTCAGTCAAAGTGCATGAAACACAATGCTAAAATTGTTTGACGTTTTGCATAAAAAAATTTTAAGATGATTTCGATAGAATGCGAAAGCTTATCTAAAGTGTATCTGAATGTTTTTTCAATTTCATTTTTATTCATCAATTTAATATTTGAATAGGGGCGTCTCATTTGTGTGCGTTCGTGTCCGACATTGATATTAATAATTTCCCCTTTTGTTGTCGACGAAAAGAAAACAGGCACTCTTGAAATTTGGTTACGCCCCTGTGCACGCTATTACGACGGTTTTAAATCATCGTGTATTTTTATGATCTTGCGTATATTGCTGTCCGAACTTTGAGAAAAGAAAAAGAAACGACACGCTTACACATATGTACAGCGTCGTATATTTTCAAGTTTCCAATCGGGTAAGAAATTATTTTTGTTGATACTGTCGTAAGGTTTACGTTTATTGTAAACTAAAATAACAATCAAGACAATTTCTATTGATCATTCAAACAAATACTGCGGCTTTTTAAAACTAAAAATATTTAAAATATTTTCATATAATATTTTGGAACATTACAATAATGACAAAAAAATAATAATTGTAAACACTGTACAAAAATTAGTTTCTAAAAGTTTAAATGGAATCATATACTTTTTGATGAAAGTGTATTATTTAGAAAAATAAAAGAAGTTTCGTCAAGGTGGCGCTATACTTAATAATGCTCATTGATCTTGAAAGAGTCTTGTAGCCACAGGAGGGTGTAATAGCGGAAGAAGAATTATGTCATGTTAGGGAAAGTTTGGGAAAAAAGTATCGAAAAAAGTTGAACACTCGCGAGGGGGACTTTTTTTTATCGAACTCGTGAAATTGAGACGTTATAAAGTTCTATAATCGATTGCTGGCAGGTACATTGCATCTGTCCCAATAGATCGACTTATTTGTCGACGCAGTGGTAACAAAATATTAACATTTTTTTCAATAATTTTTTTTAAATATTTTTTATATATTTGTTCTTTCTGTTTTGACAACTTAAGTCTAATTCAAAACGTACTGAAAATTAAATATTTTTCAATACTTTCTAGTTTTCAGATCATGAACAAAAATGGCATTGTCTAGCTTCTATAGAAGATAGTTCAGCTTTTGCAGATACAACAGAATCTCTCCCTAGAAAAAAAACTGTTGAGGCAAGTGTTCGTCTAAGAATTACGCGGTGTCTGCAAGATAGCTCATGAGAACGTCAAACTCTGCAAGTTACCTGCTTGAGGGACTCTTTTGATCTCTAGTCCTGCGGACGGGTGAAAAAAATATACAAAAGGTGAATCGACTCAAAATCCAAAAGGGGAAAGGTTATGGTTGCTGCGCAGACGACCCCCACGATTCAGGTATCTTCCCGGAAAGATCGCAGCTACTGTCACTTCCAGGTTGCGTAACCCCTTGAATCCTATTCTTACATCTACAAGCCACCGGTATCGAACTAGCATTCACCTTTTCTACGTTCATCTGCCTTGAAATCATATGTGATAAATTTTGTCGGACGTTTTCAAAATATTAGAAAAAAATCATCATCATTTGAGATAAAATAAAAAAAAGGAACGAAAAAAATAAAAGAACAAATATCTTAACGAATACAGATTCACGTTGAAAAATGTAAAGGAATAAAATGTTTATCTTTGATATTAATGATTCGAATTAAAAATCAAGAACGACAAGATATTTGAAAAATTGGAACATTCGCAAGAAATATGTTTTAATTAGGAAGATCGATACAATAATCAATTCAACCCTTTATCTTTGCCGAAATCTTACTTCAATGTTTTTTGATAATTAAATTGGATTCAGCGAAAATGAAGTTGAATTAAATCAGCGGGCAAAAACTTGATAAGTTATCCCGGGCGAATTGATGCCCAGACATTTTATTTCAATTTCCAAAGCACACGGACTCTCCGTGAATTATGAAGTATTTGGTTTATGTGACTCGGACAGTTTATATCCCTGTTTGGGCGAGAGCGTGCCCGGAACGAAATTCCCCGTAAACGAGTGTGCTGTTACCAATCGCTCATGAGCATGTAATTCCGTGGCGAACACAAGTCGCGCTTTTCGAAGAAAAATCTTCGACGAACACAGTGCACGCACGAATCGGGCACATATCTTGTATCGCATAAATGGGAACGGATCTCTAAATCGAGGCGATTTTTTCAAGTCATGCTGCCGCGGAACCGGCTCAGCGGGACACCTGTGTTTCTTTTCGTTTATTCTAACCAAATTTCAGCATTTTTTTTCTCATCCTTTTTAAGACATCATTCGCAATTATAATTGAATTACATCTTAAGAATGTATATCTGAAAACAAAAAATAAAGATTTAAAAAGAAAGGCAGTAATTAATATTTTTCTTTTCCTTTTAATTTTAATAAAAGTTTAATCAAGTTTGCAATAATTTTATTTTTTATAAATATAAGAAAATATAAGAAAAAAATAAAAGAAAAAACATTTGTTTTTTTTTTTTATTCTTTTTTATCAGGTTCATAAAGAAGGAAAATGGATAGACTAAAACTGTCATTCATTAACAAATGTATATAGCTTTCTCACAAAAGAGAGTCATAAGAAAAGGTGTCGAATTACAGCCTGTCCGCGACGCGAATCGCATCGAATAACAGCCGTAACCGTAACGCTGACCTGGCAGATTAATTCACGAAGATTTGTGGCAAAAAGGGGACGCGATTACGTGCGACCTTAACCCTAGAAAGACGACACTAGACCCATTTTTACGTGGTACTTAAACCTTTAAACGTACGCGAGACAGGGCTCGGATTTCAAAATTTGCAGGGAAATCGGTTAACCCGAGTCGACTGAGCGATTTTTCTCAGGGGTTAAATCGAGCGTGGTCCCCCTTCGATTGCAGGTAGACATCTCTACCTGCACGTGAGTCGCGCGAAAAAACCGGCGAAAAAAAGCGGAATCGAGCACGGAAGTAAAGAAGCGTCCGGGGGGAGCGTCATAAAAACTAAGCGTAAAAATACACGACGAGTTAACAGGGGGATGAAAAAAACGAAAGATTACTTGAAGCCGGAGAAAAAACACGCGGCGATCTCGCCCCTTTCTTTGCCAGGGGGTGCCGTAGGGTAAAAGTGAGTTAATAGTCGGTAAAACGGTATTCAGCCTGTGACCCAGGGGTTATGTGCTTCACGTGCAATTTTTTCTCCCGCGGTGTGCACACTCTTTTGCTTCTTTTCTTTTTTGTCGGCCTTTAATCTTCTTTTTTCGCTACTCGTGGAAAAGTGTGATGGGAAGCTGATGCCTCTTCACGAAATACGAGTAATCGAGAAGGCACCCCGGGAAGATGCGCGGATCCTCCTGTATCTTACGTAACTGTTTTTTTTTCCCTGGACACCCTGGGATAAAGGATTGGCAGAGCAAAACTTACGTCCTTATTCCGAGGAAGCTGAAAAATTGGTTCCCCTGTGTGTTTTTGTTTTGGCATTCCGTTTTAGGAAGGTTCGGAGAAAAAAAACGACGCGATATTATGTGGAAGCTTTCAGAAACGTGAAACCCGGAGTCTGCGCACGACATCAGATTATATTCCTGTACTTTTCAATGTTAACGATTTTAATAAAGTGTTACCTGGGCGCTCGATTCAGGACGATCGCCGTGGCTGCTGATAAGATCAAGTTTCGAGAATGCACGATTTAAACTCTTGCAATTTCTCTTGTCACACTTCCGTCATGCCTTGTGACGTTCACTTTAATTAAATCGTTTTTGACGCACCCATACGGGATCGCGATTCTCATGCGCTTGGTATAATCGAGCAAAATGCAAAGATGATAATAACGGGCGCTTATTTTTCAAAACCAAAAGGGAATCTAGATAGGGCGATATTATCCGATAAAAAATTGTAGCCGAGTCTTTTGTTTCCAGACAATTTTTTCTCCGGCTTGGATCGTCGAAAAAGGTATACAAAATAGCAAAATGAGCGAGTGATGGGTCACGAGCGGGGGAGTAAAGAGAGAAAGAGAGAGAGAGAGCGTGGCCGAATTCACGAAACAGTAACAAAACGCAAAACGTGAAAATAAAATCGAAACCATCTTGAAGATGAAACGTAAAAAAGCGAACGAAAGCTCCTCGTGAAGGAGAAAAGCAAAAAAAGACAATGAGCAGAGGCGAACAACTGGCCGGCGCGCTCATTTTTTCTCTCGCCCGAACCCGAAAACCCTTTTATGCCCTTGCAAGATTAATTATCTTCCATATTCGAAAAATGAAACGGCACGAACAAAGGACGCAGTCGCTACAGGCCGAGTGCTTTGCCCTGCTCGACTTTATCCGCCAATCAGATACGCCATTTTTCTTCAAAGTACCATTTTTTAATACCATTTGTTACGTCGCGCATAAATTACCGCGCGTATATCACGTTTTATGATATTAATTCGACACATTCGGAGAGGATAATAGGAAACGAGAAAGCGGATCAAGTTTTTCGCATCTTCGGCGCGTTATCGCACGAACGCGACTCCAGCGAAATGAGAACAAAGTGCCGGGAGCGCGAGAGTCCAGGGGGCCCATTTGAATTTAGTTCAATTAACGTTGGAAATATATGATTCCAGCTGTCCCGCAGAGCCAGGCCAAAATTTTCGTTCGTTTGTACCCATTTGGACGCGGAAACCCTTTCCAGCCCTTTTCGCAAGACGAAGCCTTAATCATTCCCAGCGGTCTTCTTTTTTCTGCAACCCCTTTTTATGGATGTCTTTGCGCTGAGAAAAAAATCGGTTAAAGATTACGAAATCATGCTGTTTCACAGCGAAAAGAGGGGTTCACTGAAAAAAAAAAAAAACGCTTTCTAATGCTCTCGCAAGATTTGAATATTTTTCTTTCACACGTTGGGATCAATTTTGAACCGTTTTGCCGAGGAAACAGGGACTCGAGGCTGACGAAGAAATAATCAAATCCGGAATATGTAAAACCAAAAATCCATTATCGCTTGTACTTTTTTGACCCGTCCTACTTCAATATATCTTTTGGCGAATCCTTTTTTTCCGTGAAACATAATTTAAAATTTATGAGTTCGGAAATCGCCTGTCCCTCTTGTCCTGTCGGACGCACAGTCTCTCGTCGCGCGCGTCATCTACGTTTGTGTGCGGCTCGGATTCGCCATGAATTTGAATATTAAGATTAGACTATACTCCCGAGCAAGAGGAAGAAGCGGACAGACAAAGATTATGCGTATGCATAAAGCGCAGCCAACATTTTGGCTCAAGTTTATACAATCATAAGGGTCTTAATTTAAATGGATCGTTATGAAAATCAGCGTAAAATATTAAAATTCATCATTCAATCTTAATTTTTAATTTTTTGATTTAAAATTTTTCAAATTCTGGAAAGAAAAAAAAATCTGATTGTTAAAAATACAAATTTACATGGATAAAAATTTGACTGAATTGTGTCAAGTTTTTGAAATATACTTTCAAACCACTGTCATCATGTTAGTTATGCATGATTGTCAAAAAAGCGAGTTCATTAGAACAAGTGTTTGTCTGCGGTTAGGGTTGTGCGGACGACGTGGCACTTTTTCTGTGGCCCCTGTTTCTGAGCCACCCGCAATGCTTGCAATAAGGGAATCAAATCTGCCCCTACAACGTCGCCTCTGACTCATCTCCCAACACAATTTTCGCGCAACTGTGCGGCTCGCGAGAGCGGTTCATTTTTTCTCTCGTCTTATTTCAGAAGATAACACTCCCGGCCATGTGTTTTCGGTTCTTCAAGGGCTGTTCGTTCTAGCAGCAAGCGAAGCCCTTTGCATGATTAAAGGTCGTCACATTACCCCTTGCTTTTGAACGGAAAAAGTGAGACGCGGTTAGTGAAGAGAAAGCCGTGGAGGCTGCGAATAAAAAAGGACAGAGATGAGAAGAGGTAACTGCGAGTGTTTTGTGGAGATCAGTTGGGGGATCGAGGCGTTTAATTGATTTTGTTTGCTGGATGGAAAATGTTTGATGATTCAGAGACTGGCGTTGCCGATAGCGTCGGTACTAAAATATTATTCTAGGATTTGAAAATGAACTTTAAAATGGTGTAATACAAAAAATACAGCAGTTGATAAGTTCTATAATTAAATATCTTTTTTATGTATGTTGATTTTTTATTAAATAAAAATTATTTCTAGAGTTTTGAAATCCCAGAATTTCAATTGTTCATAACAGGGGCATTAATATTTTTGACCCACATAAATTTGTATTTTCTTTACAGTAATGATCTAAAATGAAATAAATCATTTTTAATTCAGCTCAGTGAGTTATTCTGAAACAAAAGTAGATGCCGGTGGATTTTAAAATCAGATATTGTTTTCTTAAATACACACAAAATTTCAGCAAAAAAAATGCAGTTTCAGATATAGAGTTTCTTAATTTCAAAGACGTCTGTCAGAGGAGGTTTTTTGCAGTGTTATCTCAGACCAGTTACCCTTTGTGTTGGCAAAGATATTATCAGATAATTATAAATCCGGGATACATTTTGAAATAAGCAGAATGTTTCAAAAGAAACTTATTAGAATCGAGAATAACGCATTAATCACCCAGAAAATAATCAATCAAACACTTCAGTCTACGAAATTTCATAAATCTTAAATCGTGACGTCGTCCCGTGAGAAAGTCTTCGAGAACACAGGGCCGAGAAAACAATATTCAGAATCCTCGAATAAACAAAAGGAAAAAAAACTCGAACAAAAATCGGCAACAGTGAGGTGAAAGAAAAAGAACGTGAAGATGAATAATAGTTGCTAGTCGAGCGGTGATAATTCTCGTAATCAGTGTCTGTGGAGTAAAGCATCGCTGAGAAGAGAGCTACACGTGAGATAAGTCCTGAGTATTTGAACGGCAGCACAACGGCAGCACGAGAAGCACGAAGGCCTACGCTAGGAATGCCTTCTGATGGATTGGTCATCCGTGATTAATTTGACAAGCTGACTTTCTGGTTTTCGGAGGAGACTGACAAGACCCCGGCTCCCCCGCTTCATAATGGGCCCACGGTTGAGGTGTCCATTCCAAGCGGTTATATGTATCCGTTGCCTCGACATGACCGCGATGAGACGTGGAATGGGTTGAGATTGTTTGTAGAATAAATTAATTGACACGACGCTGAGTAGAGATGCCATTATAATGAGACTGATGACGCAATTATGAAGCGAGATTTTTGAAAAATGGAAAACACGAGAAATAATTAATGATCAGCGACATGTTGATTCGTATCGAGATGTCGTTTTGTTCCTCTGGCAAATAGTTGACGGCCAGGACACACACCGCGGAATATCATTATGCGACTTTATGCTCGCTTCTGAATAAAAAATGAAGTGCGAAGCAAGTAATACAAGAATTTGATCGGAAAGTTAATTGTCAGTACTTTCAAGTACTGCAATTTCTTACTTCCGGTCAAAAGTATGTTCTGCTCAGGTAAAGTCCTACTTATATTGTCTTATTTGAACAATCTCGTGTGTAATCATTCAGTTTTGTAATTATTTTTACAACCTCGTATTTTGAGTCAGGCACTTTTATGTGCTAAGTTTGGTCTATTCTGTGTAATAAAATTACAAATATTTCTTTTTATTCGGAACAACCAACCGAGTATTGTAAAATTCGTAACATGAGAAGTGTAAATTTCTATTCGCGCACTTCCGCGAATCGTAAATAATTGAGTACAATAGTATTTTGAGTTGATTATCTTCACATGATTAACCTGTTTTCATACGTTCAATTTGATTAGTTGATTGTAGACGGTGTAAGATGCAATAAAGAGAAGTGAAAGCCGAGCTTTAATAATTATTGAAATCCTGCGGCAATTTTTTTTGTAATATTTTAATTGGAATGATTTTGGTATCTTCTTTTAATTTAAGTAAAATATATCTAGCAGAAAAATGATTTTGTCTTTTCTAAATTTCACCATTTCATAACCAAAACACTATTGCGATATTAAACATGACATGTGGATATCAGGTTTCTCGACAACATATTTCATACAAAAAGTGCTAAAAAAATTTTTCGCAATAACTTAAACATATCATATTCAAACCCGAGCAAATAAGCAAAGCGAAGTGATTTTACAGTTTTATGAATACTGCTTTTTCTGCGAATGAATTAACAAAATAATGGCAAATGACTTTCTCTCATTCGACTTCTTTTATTGCTGAGAACAATATCTAAGAAAAGCAGTGCAGAGGTTTAAAAAGAATTAAATGAATCACGTGTAACGTCAGCGAGAACGTCAACTAAAAGTCGCACATGAAAGAATAATAACGTTATAAATTAATGCTTCCACTTGTATACAAATTTGTTCGCAGAACAGTTTCTTTTAAGACAGTCCATTATAAATCATTTTTTTTGTTTCTCTTTTTAATATATCATTCAATTATTCTTCAAATAATGGCGATTTAGAAAAATGTATTGAGGTAAAAATTTAATTGAACAAAATTTTAATTGCAAAATTTTAATTGCTCCCATGTTATGAATGCATTTAAATGGTGCATTAGGAATGATTATTGATTAATTAACGAAAGCAGAGCATCGAGAAAATGCCCAAAGTTTTATGCACCGTCGTTATTGCTTCATACGCGTCTGGACGAGTTCAATGAACCTTAATGAATAGATCGATTGAGTCGGGCATAATTTGCCTCAAGGAAACCAGATGTAATATGTTTTCAGAGGCGCGACTCATTCAACGAACATAAGAATGATACAGAAACTCCGATCGTCAGTTTTGTGTTATCGAATCAGTCGAAAAGGAAAAAAATGTGCCAAAAAATGGCCACACTCAAAAGTTTGGTTCTTTTAGAAACCTCGTCCAGTGTTGACTTATGCGAAATTTTTATTTCGTTCCAACCCAAACAAATCGAGTGTTTAGAATAGCGTTTTAAAATTCAAAGAGACTTTTCACAGTGGCAATAAAACTTTCACGGCGTATAGTAACTGTTTGTACAACATTCTAAAATATATG
The DNA here is from genome assembly GCA_030522925.1 of Trissolcus japonicus. Classification (NCBI taxonomy): domain Eukaryota; kingdom Metazoa; phylum Arthropoda; class Insecta; order Hymenoptera; family Scelionidae; genus Trissolcus; species Trissolcus japonicus. Next base: position 19,020 of record JAPYZS010000289.1, on the reverse strand, counting down.
TCTGAGTGAACGATCGACGGATACATAAAAAGAGGTACACAACCGAAGTTTTTGACATTTTCAAAAAGTCCGACGTCCCGACTGTTGTTTTTGCACTCGAACAAAAGTCCGTCACTCGAGTCGGACATTTTTGCGCTAAGTTCCGGCACGTTTACGACCGGATTGCACACGTAACTTTCCTATCCACGATCGCCTTCTTTATTCCACTCTCTCGCGCGTTTATTATGTTTCCGTCGTCGCGCGGTGTTCACGAAAATGTCGCTTTCACCTATACGAGATGAATGAAATGCAATGTCGCTAAAAATGAATGGCACTTGCGTCGCGAACGGAGTGTCACTCGGGTTTTTTTTATATTTTTTTGTACACACTGATTTCACGCAAATAAAAATCGAATCGAGTGAGCGTGGCTGCGTAACGAATCCGCCGAAATTTTGCACTCATGTGATTTGGGCCCAATCAACCTTCGATCCTCAGGAACGTGATGTAACAGACGTCAAGATTCACGGAACCTCGTGATCGTGAAATCAGCAGAGAGACTTTTCGCATGAGAAAAGGGATACGTGAAATTTGGCACACGGCGGACGGGAAAGCTCCCCTAATAGTGCAATTCGAGCCATTGATAGAAGAGTCCATATTACCCAGACCCCTTGAAAAATAGATCACAAAAAAACCCCGTGCGGGCACAAAAAAGGGAATAAATAGACGGAATAGGAGCAATCATTCAAGTGTACAATGGCAAATTACATTCCCGATGTGGTAATTGGGCGAAATTAAAATCACTCAATAAAGTTTGATTTGATTAATTTTGAATTGATTTTGATAAATGGCTTTTCAATTATAAACGATTTTTATTTAATATTTTATTTTAATTTGAAACAAAATGTAACAAATTAAAATATTTAAAATTCAATAACTTCAAAGACATTATAATTGAAACGATGATATTCAAACTGAAAAAATAATTCTTTTCAAAAAAAATTTTCTTAGCATTAAAAAGTACAGATGATCAGTCAGAATCAAATTATCATGATAATTTTTCAATTGCTCGAATCTCAAGATCTTGAAAAGTATTGTGTGTTTGATTGATCGGGGGTTAATATGCCCATCCTGAGATTTTGCAATCTGCGAAGCCCGCGGATCTTGATCGTCCGTATACAACCTGCTGTACAAAACTCAGGAGAAGGCTTCCAGATGAGAATGTATATACACGGGAGAAAAAGACAGGCACGAAGCAGGAATTAAACAAATAATCTTTGCCGAGCGAGGAAACACGTAAAGGCACGAACGAGAAGGACGCGAGTAAAAGGATCCCATTGAATTCTAAATTTAAACGAATGTCCAAGTGTCAGCAGGTTGACGGGTAAAATAAATAAGATATGCCATGACAAGCGGGCTGCGGAGGTGCTTCTTCATTTAGACAAATTTTAAATTGTACCACACGCCGGTGCGTTATTTATTCAAGGGTTTCAAGATTGCAGGGTCGCGTGTGTGAGACATTTAACGTCGCACGCTCTCGTAACATTGTGACGAATGTGCGATTATGATGTCAATACACTCGTTAGTGTGAAAACAAAAAAAAAACTCCGACCGAGTGTACAAACAAACGTCATTCGCAGCTTAAGACACGTCTGCTTTTTTTATAATAGTTTCAGAAAAAGACGCGCGATTCCCATCGCGCGACGCATAAAAATATACAAGGCCCGGCTTATGCGAACCGATTGACGATGAGTGTTTTTCGTCGCCTTGTTCTGAGTCATGTTAATTGACGGGAGAAAAGGGGCGTGACCAACCCGGAAATAAAATATAGACGTACTAGAAAAAAAAATTAAAATCTACGATTTTAAAAAATTGAATGAAAAAAAATCAAGTCTCAAACTTTGAATCTATTTGAAAATTTTTAACAGAACATGTTTGGAATAGGATTTAAATTCAAAGTAAAAGCAATTTGTGAATTTAATAAAGCAATCCTTGTTTATGAAACCCGGGACGAATCGTTTGAAGATAATCGCGGACATAAAGTCATGCAATATACAATTCGCGTAATATGCACGACGATGCATTGCGCACGTATATACAAAAAAGGACGCACACACGTGTGTCGCAGAAGCCTCGGTTCGCTCAGATGGCACTCGTAAAGAGTTTCATAAAAGGTTTCATAAAACGTTTCACGATCTTGCGTTCCGCAAATCATCGGGCCGAGGCATCCCCTCGACGTAGTTTTTTTCGCGAGAAAAGACGCGGAAGGGGACTCACTGTGCCAGTCAAACTATAAACGGAAACGAGCGGGAGATGAGGAGCAAGAGGAGATAGCGGCGCGAGAAGAGAATACATTCAACAGGTATCCCCGCTCCACGGAGCCCTCCGGTACTCGGCGTGTACGACCAGCAGCTCTCCGAGCGCGAAGGGGGAAACAGACGTTTAGTAAATTGGACCTTTTTATGATTACGTTTGAGGGAGAATTTGATATTTTGTTAGTTATGGTAGTAATATTTTCGTCAATTGTGTACACTGGATTGGAGCTTTTGGATGGGAAAATTTGATATTTGTCAGTTATGGTGGTTATATTTCAGAGGGGTACGATGTGAGGGTAATTAGGCATTTTGATGGCGGGACTTCTTTTTTTTGCTCGTACATCCCCGTGAGAGATTGAGAAAAGCGTAATGAAACCGGAGATACGCCAGTGTTTTACATTTGTCTTTGTGGCATGTCAGATGCACGGCGTTATATAATCGGGATATCACGTGTGTAGTGGTAAATTACTTGTTGATTTATTTCATGTTGATTATTAATAATTCTCCTGGTGTTGCGTTTAATAAAACATACTTTGTAATTCAATATAACATATTAATTTTCATCGGATGGGAAACAGTCGGAGTAACAGTGATTGATGCACTCGATTTTCGTTTAGAAGGTTTCGAGTATTTCATATAAGTTGTTTTCCTCGTTCTTTCTTGTACCTTCATTTTTTTCTTAAATTATCCTATAAAATACGAAAATTCCAAGTCGTTCTTTGTTATTAGGACCTGTCAGAATTTCTCGAAAATTGATCACTTTAAAGATCGGATTCCAAAAAATTGACAAACAAACACTGAATAGAATAAAAAATGAGAAAAACATATCTTAATGAAAGGGCAGTTACGTTTTTCCATCATCCGTCTCTGACCAATATCGATTGTCTGACTGAGTACCACCTCATCGTGGACGAGCTTTTTTTTATACCTTCACCACCCAGACTTGATGATTAATGGTCCCACCATTTTTCCTCAAAGGCGGATAATATATACCAAGAACAAACCATAGCAACAATAAATAATTAACAGCTGGTAGCATAAAATCAAGCCCGAATAAATGTTTCCATCCGTTCGCACAATTTACGGATTTCACACAGTCATTCTCTCTGCGGAGAGTTTCTCAGATCCGGCGCCCGGGATTGTATTCATTATCGTAATTTGAACAAAAATGTTTGCCGAGGACGCAATAATCTTGGAGAAAAAGCAATGACTTGGCGGCCCAGAAATTCGATGTTGTAACAAATGACATATCATTTTTCCCCCGACCTTTCTGAGTGGCGTGGCTACAGATTAGGCGAGATTGAACGTAAAAAAAAAGCTTTGAAAGAGACGAAGAAGAAAAGCAACCTTGTAGGGGGATCCGTTGATTGTAGGTTAGAACGTAGGTGGAAGAAAAGATGTGAGATCGGAGCGCGAAACGGGCACTCACCAGTTGCCTCTTTGATGTTTGTAATGTTTTCTTAAAGTGCCAACACAAAAGGGAGAGAGAGTCCGTGTCGCGTCTCGGTTCTCCCAAGCGATCTCCTCTTCTTATTATTCATTGTTCACTTTTACATGCTTTCTTCAGAACTCAACTCCGTCCTTACGACACACGTCTTTTTGTCTATCGTTCAATAGCGCTGATTAATACACGTCATTCGTTTCGTCATTTTTATGTCGATTCTACTGGAAACGCAACGATTTTAGACAAAACACGTTGGTCACGTAATTTATGCTAATTAGATAGCCGCCGTTTGTCCGCCGTGAGGAAAAAAAGGCGAAATTGTTTTTATAACACGGCGACGACAAACTGCATAAATTGCACCGGCTTAGACCATTTTTCACGTTTCATTCGAGTTAATGACATACGACCGGGCAGGTCGAGCGGGGGACGAGGCGGAGATACAAAAGAGGAGAAATGGAAAAAATAAATATACGACTTGTGCGGAATCTATTTTTCCAGTGTTTGAGCGGGCGAAATTGTCTCAGTGGGGCGCGTGTCACATGCACCGACATACCGAAGTCACGCATCGATCGCACGAGACAGTCGGCACCGCGGTCCCTGCTCGAACCGATCAACTTTATGAGTCGGCCATCTTGCGAACCATCGCATATTCACAAACACGCACACAAGCACTACTTGCATCATCACTAATATGTTACTGCTGTTTCCAGTCTGGCCTTTTGTACAGTCGAGTCTAAAAGCTGTCAACGGTTCAGCGACTCCAACAAATCACCAACATTGGTCTTTAAAACTCTCCAACTTATTTCCTTCACTTGTCAAAGATTCATAAATGATTTCCAAATTTGTTTGTACGCAAAAAGTTTAATCATTCACCCCCCATCACCATCAAATATATTTTTTCATTGTAAATTGTTAGTTATTTTAAAAATGAAATAGTACAATAAATTTGCCCAATATTAAATTCGTATGGGACTTAAGAAATCCAATTAATCCAAATTAGAAGAAAAAATCGATTTGATCGAATTGGAAGAATGATGAACCTGTTTTTTAGGCTCGGGCATTATCGCGCAACTATGAGCACAATATATTAAACATCATCTATAAAGTTGTGACAGATGTGAGCATTCGTTTGAATTCGGTGCCGTCCCACCCGAAGGGTTTCCAATGGGCTTGATAAATCGATCCCCGAAGCGGTGCATTCTTGTCGACGACCTTGCGCCACGTATTTGAATAGCCGGCTGGTGAAGAGAAAGGTATTTTGTGCTCACCCTGCGGTTGACCAGTGGATGGATTGAGAAAGGCAGGCAGAAGCTGCCCGCTGACTGATTTGGTGAGGTCGCCGCCTGTCAGGCCGTAGATCGCCAGGAGTTCCTGCATCGTCGACTCCGCGTACTCCCGCATACCCTCGAAAGGCTTCCTCTCCTCGCTGTCAATTTCGTTGATGGCTTCCTGGCTGCGATCCTCCTCGAACGTCATGTCCTGCTCGTCCAGGCGGCTTGCATCCTGGTCCATCGCACTGCCACTCTTTTCAGAAAAATCTGAACCAGGACTTCTTGTCTGCTGCAAAACAAACAAGATGGCGTTCAATAAATTATCAAAAATCATGAAAATGAGAATAATTATTTGTTTTGAAATTGTTACCAGAACGGATCAGACAGCAAATAATAATTATTGAACATAGTGAAAAGTATGTGAACCAGCTGTATAAATTATCTATCCTGTTATGAATTATTCAACGTAGTTTAATAATTTCATATCTGATAATACAATTATTCTTCTAAGTAGATAAAAACCAAGTTGATTTAGATGCAAAAAACATATTATGCATTTCTCATTGTGGTATAAGAATTTTCTTATTTGATATGCACTGCAAAAAATATAATCTGAACTTACGATGATTTTTGTCCCATAATGCAAAAATATTTAAATACCTAATGTCGGTAGTCTAGTGAATTGATAATTTTTCAGATCGTTAATTAAAAACTAGAATAGAAAAACATACTTCAACAGATACCATTTAATTTGTTTTATTTTCAGTCTTACTGGCTTAAATATTGTATCAAAAAAAATAAAAAAAAAACTTTAGATTTTTTCGTAGTGTGATATATGGTTGAAAATTTGAAATTCGTCAACGAACCTCTGCACTTGGAGAGTAGACTTTTTGTGACCTCAGTTGCTCTATGATGAACTTGTGTTTGAAGGAATCACCGCTGTCGTCATCTGAGGACGGTGGTCGTGTCGAGACCGACAGGTCCATTGGACTCGACTCATTGTTATTCAGTCTCTGCTTGGGTCTCTCTTCCATCAAAGGTGGTGGTAACAGCAGCATCGGCTTCCGCTCGAACTCCAACACCTCGTTCGAGTTTTGTGTCATCTCTTCCGCAGTCTCGTTCATTGTCTCGTCGTCCTCGTCTTCCTCGTCCTCGTCATCCCTTTCGGATTCTTCCCTGTCAGACTCGTCCGAGACCTCGGCCATCCGGCTGCTTATGGGTTTGAAGTTCTTGCGCTTGTTCCGCGGCTTTTGGATACTCGCAAGCTGCAGCTGCGCTTGAGCTTCGAACTGGGACCCGTTGTCCTGATCGGCGGCTCCCCGACGGGATGCGTAGTTGTACACCGACTCAGAGAGCATCTCCGCTAATCATCATGAAATTAAAAATTTTTTTTTTTCATAAATCATATACTACAGAGTGATACACCATATTAATTACACGGACGAATTAATGCCAGATGATACCTCCCGGATAGAGTTTCAGACAGATTACAAGAACATTTTTTTTCGGACGAATATGAATTAACTTTCTAGGGGCGTTCTTTGTTGGTTTTAATGTTGAATTGACGTTCAAGTAACCTCGTGCAACTTAGAATGGACGTCCAATTTACTGCTAATGGAAGCTTTAAATTTGATCTATTTAAAATGTTACAACACAAACATCCAAAGTATCCAGTTTAAGACTTTTTTCCGTCCATTTAAGTGTAAATTAAATTACGACTTGTGTGATCGATACGGGATTGTTCGTTTCTTGTTGGACTATAATATTCATTCCAATTTGTTTTAAAGTTCAAAAACAAGATTCCATTGAGATATGTGCTCGCAGGGGGAGGGAGGGGGGACAAGAAGTGAAGACAAAAAACTTACTGGGGCCATATGGACTGGTTACGGCGGACATCTCGAACTATGCCGGGTGTCTCGTCACTGCATCCTGAAACAGAAGAAAGTATCACTGTAGACGACAGAAGAATGGAAATAATTCATATGAGCGGACAAAAAACGCTCGGGTGCAAAACAACAGACTGAACAACCACCTCTCCGTCTTGCGCAATAAAATTAACGCGCGAACCGCAGTCGATGGGAATTCAATTTGCGGGCGAATAAAAATATTTTTACTGTCCCATCTCTCACGGAAGTTTTGAGTGGAAAAGCGTAAAAAAAAGTATGCGTATAGTTGAGAAAAAAAGGAAAGAATAATTCGCGTCTTAATTGCATCACTATGAAGAAAAGTGGCTCGTACCATATACGTATAAATATCCAGTACAAGGTATAAGGGCATAAACTCGTGTTTATATATGGTTAAACATGCTTGAAGAATTTCTGTCCGTAATGCTGCGGCAAAAATCAATTCGGTTGTATAATGGCTCGTTAAAAACGCAGTCAAAAACGAGTTTGCCAGGGCAGTTCGGACAAAGAGCGAGCAAACGCGAGCGCACGGCAATAACAGAAACTTTTCGCTCCGAAAGCTTGTGGGGCTGTTTCGAAATTCATCGCTACTGTGACCGTTTTAATGCCTCTTTGCCGTGCTGTTTGTTCGCAAACTATGCGCCGATGTGAGCCAATTGTTTACTCGACTTGTTCGCGCCGACCAAGTCATGCTCGAGAGAACCCAAGTCTGACAATAAAAGTCGTCTAGTTGCGAGTTATTGGAATGCGGTCTTTTAGTGCCCCGCGAGTGCAAGAGCGCGCATCGAAACTTACTCGACACATCATCCCCGAGAGGGAGCACACCTTTCCCATCGTCAACATGTTGCTACCAAAAAATAAAATATTTTTCTACTTTCTTCAGTCTTATAAACATTTTCGTTGACTTAAAATTCTCACACTAAAAAAATTAATAGTTGGATATTTTTTCAGACGATGATAATTGAGACATAAAAATTGTCCCCCTGTTGAAGTAAATGGCACCGAATTGTAAAAACTGGGCTACACGGGACTTGGCATTGTAAGACGATTTTTTTTTGCGTGTACCTACAGCGAGAAGTAAGTTCTTCACGGCTAGTCCGGCTCTTTTTGTCGACGCGTACTACACAGAAGGGATTTAATTAACATCTGTTACACTGTACCTATAGCGAATGGGCCGCCCCCTTCGGTCCCCACCACGGTGCCGCGGGGCGGACCTGGAATATATTACATCCACCCTCATAAGTGTGCAAGTCGGTGTGTGCACACTTATGTCGCGCGCACACACACATGTGTGTGTGTGTGCGCGCGTGTACACAACGATCGCGGAAAGCAAAATCGTTTTGTTAAATTAACGAATTCACTTTGACAGGCGCGCACTGTCGTTTGCATAATTCAATTTTCTTTAACAAGACACGAATTTTGCATCCACAAGTCATTCCGCTTGCCCGTTAATTAGCGGATGTTCAATTGAATAGAAATGTCACGCTCGCGCCGAACCAGTTCCTCAAACTCGACTTTTAATTTTCTAAAACGTCTACTAGTCCGCGGCCTTTAATTGCTGGTATACAAAAACATTTTTACTTTCATCGGTTGAATTGAATTTATTTCGCGAGCGACGATATTTTTACATCTATTTGCGGTTTGGTACCAAAGGATTGGAAAGGCGAGACATATCCCGTGGCGAATCGTGCATGACCTACGGCATTTCCCAAATACCTGACTATAACGCTCCAAATTCCAGTGAGCAAGTCGTTCCAAGTTTAATCGACCAGTCCAGAATAAACACTTGCGATTTAGAACACGAGGTATCCAGACCAGCGCGAATGCAAGTCGAATTTATATCCGCAGCCGACATTTGTTCCTTCGTCTAAACCGATTAACCTTGAAACTATCTCGCGAGCGACGGATTTATTCCTCGTGACAATTGAAATAAGATGCTTTCGTCGGGCCGACGCATTTTATCACTAAACACGTTTACGAGGATAAACGGAATTTCAATTGTGTATATATTTCAGGGGAAGTCATTTATACCGGTTTGATATAGGCCGATGGATTAAGTTTAGCCGTGCGTTTTAAATTGGGAAAGATCGTTTTTTCACTTGGATTAAATTGACGGGAATGAATTCGTAAAAATTGCTAGCAATTTCTTATGATAACGTGTGCAGTTCTGCGGGTGTGCAAGTAGTAAAAAAATATGTTCTTCATTTTTTTATAATTTTTTACATTGATTTTAGAATTGATTTGTTGTATCAAGTGAAAATACATTTGGGAATCAATTATGGGGAAAAAATGTGATCAAGTGAGTGACAGATGGAGACAAAAAAAAATGCCAATTCGGTCAAACACGAGGCAAAAATGAGGAGGAAAGAAACGAGTAGGTCGCGATAAGTTTAATATATTTTAAGTCGTTGTCGAGACGAATTTGAATAATCCCTCGGTATTCCAGCAAGACACTCCAGAAGCCACGAGAGCCTGGCTGTCTCGAGGTCTGGCAACATTACATTCGAGTGTTTAACGTGCGGACGCGTTACTGTGCCGCCGAGTTTTTTGTTTCCTTCCTCTGACTTGGCCCAAAGCGTCGAGCAATGTCGAGTACTCTCATGGCTTCTGCAGTCTGTTATACCCTCCTCCTTCGCGCGTCTTCCCGCCGTCATAATTTCATGTATTTAATATTGTGATTCGTTTCGATTCGTCTTTCAAGTGCGTCGTACTGAAACTTTTCAGAAATGGAATCTCGTTTCAACTGCTGGCAAAAATAAACAAATCCAAGAAGGCAATTGTTTGTCGATATTTCATATTTTGTCTATACTCTTTTTTTCTGACGATGATTTTTCGGTTTTAAAACACTTCTTCAATTCGATAATTATTTATTGCTTTTGAGATGCTTTTTACACTCAGATTTTTATTTCACATTGAAACGTGATCCATAATATGTTGTCCAGCTCATCGCCAGGCTGATCGATCTTAGTCGTACACAGGATCGGTTGAATTTTGGCACTTTTGTGAGTTCGTGTTTTTTCAGCGCTTACGAGATATATCTGCCAACCTTTTTGCGATAGCATTCAAAAAAACGCCCAATACTCTTATCCGGGCCTATATAAAGAACTTGGTGTTTGTTCCCTTGTAAGACCAGACACGTTCTCAAAAATATTGGACTTCTTGAGAAAAAATAAAAACGAAGAACAAACTTTGTTGAATGGTATGCGTGGAAGGTTTATTCGTCACTCGATATGCGAGTCGTTTATTTTTCATATTATACTCATGTGTGCTAAATTTATTATCAAAGAAGAATTTTCATTGAAGATGGAAAAAAGAAATCTTTCAAAAATTTGTTTTCTATTTTTATTTTTCCAACAACGATTCCGTGAATGCGTTTCTGCGGTAATAAAAAAAAGGAGGGGATAATATTTAGTAGTACTGTCAGTCATAAATATATCCATACGGATGGTTAATCCTCATACCTTTCAACCGAGCGAATCGCTTTATCTTATAAGCAAGTACAACATTCATTAAAATTTCATTGACAGTCGACGGCGGGGTGGCGCATACAACAGCCCCTTTTCTTCTTCCTCGTCCCTGAACCGAGAAAGGAGCAGCAAAAGATGAACGAAGGACAGTGCATGCGAGGGAGAATATGCGTTCATAAGATATGGTGTGAAACTCGAGAGACCGAGATTAAAGAATGAAAAACACAGAATTCTGAGAAGTGGTTTGAGTCATAACGTTCGTAATTTCAAGTACCGCGCGGACACCGGCGTAAAGTGTGCGTGTGAGTGCACCCGTATGTGTAAACGCGCGCGGAAATATAAAATCCGTCTTTCATTATTATTATCGTCCTATTACCGATCTGGTGCATTATTTTGCCGTTTAAAAATGACTGCTCCGCACAGAACGAGAAAGTTAAGAAAAACAATTGCGCAATGGCGGCGGCGCGTACACACAATTTGCCTGCGTTCATTTCTGTGTTGCCGCGGTATATTATTGCGATGAAAATTTTATGAAAATTGCGCAAAATGCGCGTTCCTCGCTCACGTTTCAGTATCGATTGTTTCCCACGAGGAAGTAGAGATTCTTCTGTTGAAGCACCCACTTAAAAATATAATTTCAAGTATTACATATATACAGTTTTAGGAACTCGTAAATTTCAGTCTTCATTTCGGCAATTAAAATTGGCTCGCGATACATAATTTAACTGTTTGTATTATTTTATACGCTATATAAATAGTGATAATTAATAACTTATTTTTTAACTTATTTCTTTTAATTATAAATTTGACATTCAAGTTTTTAAATTTTGCAAAAAGAGGGAAATTGAGTTGTACTGAATTAAGGGATGGCTAATGGAAGCAAGTAAAAGTTGTTTTCCGACAAGCTGTCGGAACTTCTATTAAGACGTTTTAGCGCGTTTGATGAAGACTACATCCCGCCAAGGTTCAGCCGCACTTAAGAGGCCAGTAAGAACGAGCGACACGCATTTTCTGGCCGCAACCATATTCAGGTCTAAATAGTTGGTGTTACGCTAAGTACATCTAACTAGATTAGTAAGACGTTGTGTGCTCTATTTTTAACGGCGTTCGAATGCACCGTGTGTGCTCCGCTTTGCGAAAAGAAAGAATGAGAACGATTACGTGGTTTGAACGAGAGGCTGAGAGAAAAAAAAATGAAAGATCGCATCGGGGGCGAACGCGTACTGAATTTGCCCTGAAAGCTCGCTCTTGGTGAATAAAGAGTTTTGGATGTGGACCCAAGTGGTTTCTCAATTTGTTTGGGATCTATTAGTTTGAAGAAATGAGTGGCACTGAAAGACAAGGCTTGTTTAGCTAATTTTCTCTCTCGACCCTTTTTTGTTTGTTTTCATCCGTTTGATTCGTCCGTCTGTTGGATTCAAAACTTGCGTTTGAATATTCGGTCGAACGTACAGAGTGGAAAGCATAAAATTCGAATATCTCTGATGATGATTCATATTTATGGTGACAAAGAGAAATTTAATTGTTTTATTTTGATTTGTGAACGTGAAAACGTTCAACTGAAATTGCATTTTTGAGAGAAATTCATGAGGTGAAATTTGAAAAGCAATGAAAATAATTGCTTGTCATATTTTTGTATTTACCATTTTCATTCTCATATTTTATAGTACAATTCATAATACAAATTTTACAATTAACGTACATTCAATCTTCATACGGCAGTTAAAAATATAAAATTACAATTCACGCTTCCCGTATTTACAATTGTTTACATCACACTACATTCTAGAATTGAAATTTAAAAAAATGTTTTTTTTGGTTCATATAGTCATCCTGTTCTCCAGGTTTAAATATTTAGGTGCCTTCAATGGGGTTCCCTGAAATGTGGATTATCTTCGGCCACGCACGTAAACAGCGCAAGATTTTTGGCACATGGTATAATGCGTGACTGTAATAAATCTTGCAATTTTTTTTGTGGAGACCAAAAATCGCTCCCTCTACGGCCATGGTTTCACCCCTCTGATCTCTTCCTGACCCGACCGACACTATCACCGTCATTGGCATCGCTGCCCCTGTCAGCCTCTCTCAACTGATTTGCATACGAACATAATAGTGCGAACGACCTACCCTTTACTATTAATTTTATAAAATTATTCAGCCCATTCGTGGAGCATGCGGCGTTCTGCGCTGCAGCCGTCTTTCTATATTTCTTTCTTTTTTATCTCCCCCCACTATCCGACACCCCGGGCCAACTCGTATTTGAATAACGGATTTTCAAAATCTCGTTTCATACCGAATCACAGGGGATGCGCACGTGCACTCGCACTCTCCTTCTCTTGCGATTCGCCATTTTACTTTTTACATTTATTTGGATCATCGACATACCAGTTGGACTCGTCGAAATAACTTGTTCTCGCATCAAGGGACAGATTGTCCGCGCCAACTCCACGCTCTCGTGCGATTGATTCTCGTTTTACGGAACACAATGACGTACCGACCAGATTCAATTTTATTTCGGCTTTGTGCGCGTTTTCTTCCGCATACTCAGAGTTCCATATAAATTTAATTTACGATCAAAAAGAATAAAATAATGAAAAAAGTAACCCTACCACTCATGTCTAAAAAATTGACATACTTCAGATGAAAAAGAAAAAACAAAACTTTCCCGATTACGTATCTCAGTTTCCCAATGACTGAGAACTGCAAAACAATTGAATGCAAAAATATACCGGATCGCAAAAAAATGAAAATTTAATGACAGATTGCAGTCAATTACGACGAGACTATAAATTTGAATTTCACAATCCGAAAGGTTATTCGAATAATAAACCGCAGCTAAACTGAAATGAGGATGGCCTGTTACGAACTCGTTACTTTTTCTCAGATTCCATGAATTAGCATACATATAGTGGCGAGACTTTTTTCGCGCTTTTTTTTTCGACATGGGTAAGACAATGCTCGAGGACCTCTGACGCGAAATTTTTTTCTCCCCCCTTTTTTTTGCAAACTTTTTATTTCATCAGGAACTCGTGTTAGTATAATAAGTAGGGATTCAATGAGAGTTTTTGCACAGCGCTCTTCCACGTAGTTATGCGTGGATGCCAGCGCGCGAACAGACCTCGAAGCATAATTAGTACTTGTTCGCAAATGCTTCGTTAAGTCATAGGAGAGGAGGCACGTATAGCTACACCTACGCGATTATTCCTCACCGATCTTATTTCTTCTTTCGTCGTAATTGAAGTCCGTCGGTGTAATTGTTTAAACTGGTATTTCGGATTGAAGGCTTCGGTAATGAACGGTGGTTAAAAGGATTTTGAGGAAATGATGTAGAGGGAATTTATCAGGATAGTGATTTGTGGATAACTAATGGCCAAATGCATCAAACGAGGATCGAACGAAGAATTAATTTCACATTTAAATTCGAGTCGTGCCTATATTAATTACGATTCGGTACGGCGAACCGCGTTCCCGGAAAGGATACGGGAAGTTCACTATACCATTGGCGGAACGATTTTTTTTACCCCGCTTAACTTTTTGTGCGAGAAATTAAAATTTTGTTTCCACGCGAAGACCGAATTTTACACGCCAACTTGGGTCAATGATAAATGATCCTTGTTGGAACTCCGCTATCTACGCCACTTAATGAATTAACATTTCGCCTAATTTGCTTCTACGAACGAACGCGCCTCAATCTCTTTCGAATCGCAACATTTTCACTCGCAATTGTGTAACTATAATACTCACTCTTGAGCATACGGGTAATTAAACATTGTTTAGAAAATTGAAACAAAGTGAAAAAAGAGAAATTAAGTATAAAAATAATTAAATCAGTATTAGAAACTTAATTTAATTCATTTCAATAAACAGAATTAGTGGGAAAAAAAAATTTGTCCGAGTTAGTTAGATGGTTTTTAAGAGCTAAGCAATCAGTCCTTGAGCCAGATTTGGCGAAACGCGAAACTAAAAAAAAGCAAAAACGAGACAGAACGGACGCGCATAAGCATAAGGAGGGGCTTAAATAAAGCGATGAGGATTCCACGAAATGCAGAAAAATCCGAGCGCGGCCTTTCCATATAATGAGATAAAGTTGCTCGCTCGATTAACGTTCCCTCGGTTTAGGTTACCGCACACAAAACGATCAGCGCGAAAAATAATACCAATATTTTTAAAACGCCCGATTCCCGGTAAATCGTTTCGGTAATAATCCTGCGATTTAAGGTGTCTCTGAAGACGACGTTTTTTTCTTCGCACGATGGGTTCCATCGATCGGATAATTATTAGGCACTTGAGCCGCGCCGAATTTTTTTTAAGAAATTGAAAATTTATAAAGTGTAACGAGCGAGGAAAAAATTGCCTCGATTTCGTGAGATTTAACCTCGTCTTTATCTCTTTCTCTCGGCGGTGTGGATGAAATTTAAGAATGCAAATTGAATCCCCATCGATTATCAGTAATTTTGTAAAATGGCGGGCAGTTTTTACTCTCTGCTACCGGAATACAAAATTTATCGCATAAAAGAGATCCGACATCGACGGTGATGGTGTCATTGTCAAAGGACTTTGAATTTTCGGTATATTTAGTGATGAGCGGCTGGTGAAACGGGGAATTGAAATAAGAGAACGATGAGATAGAGGTAAGAGTCTGGTAATAATAATTACGGGAACCGAAGGAGGGACTAGACAATCGTCCTCGAGCCGAATTCGAAGAAGGGGACAATATAAAAGGATTCAAATAAGAAGAGGACCGAGGGTCGGCTCGGTCGGGACAAAACGACCGCGGAATCTCGCGAAATCATGAAAAATTCCGTTTCGCTTATTGTCTTCCTGAATAGGATATATAAACGATGAAAGATACAGTCGAACTAACTAACAGATATTTTTTCTTTTCGCAGAAGAATGTTCGAGGAATAAGGAATAACCAAACGAGAATGTATCAGAGGAGCAAAAAACAACGATTCGGTTGTGCCTGCGCTCCAATTCATTAATTTCCATTGGTTTTCTGAAACAGAGGGGGTGAAATTTCATTTTTTTTAATGCAAAAAAAGCATGAACATTAGATATGGCAGACAAAAAATGCGGTTCATCGACTTGGCGAATCTTGTGGATAAAAAAATATCCATCAGGTTGAAGATTACGGTGCGACTTTGGATGTATCCTTTTTAAAGGGGGTTTTGGCCTCGGAAAAAGGAGATCTAAGGATTGGCGAGATCCTTGATCGCAGGAACAGGCTCTTTCGAAATGACGAATCGTTTCTATTAAAATACTTTTTTGAGCAGGGAACGGGCAATATGGGAGAGTCGCGAACGGAATTTATTTACATATTTTCAATCTGGATTAAGAGGTATGGCTGAGGACAAGAGCGCCCTCCCGCGGTGCAGCCTCATTGCAGAGCGAAAAGGATTATTTATCCAAAAGGCATATATCGTCTGCTGACTTCGCAAAATTGTGCCCACGTGTACGTTAATAACGACATTAGAAACCGAGCAACAAAATAACGATCTCTCGAACCCATTACGTTCCAACGAAATGTAACCGAACAGCCTCCGAGAGCATGAATTAGATCTCGTCGTTTTTTATCGTCCTTTCAAAACACCAAAAAAATTCAATTCTCGTCAGAGTCTCGTTTGTTGGATTTCATTCATCGTGACGTAATCGGTTGACGGTTTCGGTGTCATTGCGTGTGAGAAATTTGGACATTGGTGTTTTCAAATTTGGATGAAAAATGACTTGGCGTTCGTCAAACTTATTTGAGCAAATCTATTTAAACGCCACGCATTCTCAAAGTGATAAATGATTTTTCGAAGAGCAATGTCCTGCTTCGAACAGAATTTAAATTAATACCTAGGAGCAACAAGTGTTTCAAAAAAAAAAACAAGTTTCACCATTTTCGTTTCAGCTCAGTTATATTTCATTTCTATTTTTATATGTTTTTATTTATTTTTTCCATTTTGTTGTAATTTTTTTTCTAATGAAGAAATACTCAAATTGTTATATAAGTGAAAAAAAAAAAACATTTCTAACATTTTTTCGCTCCACTCATCTTGACTAGTTCGAGTGTCATTTTCTTGCAAAGTTTCAAAGTCTCCCCACGTTGATAATCTCATCGGTCGATCGATCATGTTAATCGATGCCTCGTTGCATTGTAGATTGCCGTTCACTCCTTCCGCGTGCAATATCACGGGCGATTTGAATTTCCAAGTCTAGTAATATACCGACCGGGTACAAAACAAATGAATGACGAGTGACGCAGGTGGGGTGGAAAGAAAGAAGAACGCAGAAAGAGAGCAAAAATGAGAGAGCCGAGCGTGCGGATGCGCAAGCAGAGCC
The DNA here is from genome assembly GCA_030522925.1 of Trissolcus japonicus. Lineage (NCBI taxonomy): Eukaryota > Metazoa > Arthropoda > Insecta > Hymenoptera > Scelionidae > Trissolcus > Trissolcus japonicus. The sequence goes on along the minus strand of JAPYZS010000289.1, from coordinate 2,319 downwards.
GCGAGCGAGAGGGACAAACAGTCCCGAGCTATCAAGTGATTAATGGAGTCTTCTCGACGAGCGAGAGCCCCGATGGATAAGATCTCTGATGGAATTCTCTCGGCTTTTATATTGGATTTCTTTTAAATTCGTTACTTTATCCGGCACTATGTTAATAGCGCTCGATATGAGAGCTCGCGGTTAAGAGGAGTTCATTTATCATTTGTACTGCTCTCGGCGCGCAGCCTCGAACCTCGACGCGACGTGCATTAGACGCGATTCACACGTTCGATTTCGCTCACCAGTTTTTTTTCGGCACTAACGTGTTTACGTTTCAACGTCGAGTGCTGCCAATTTTAACTGCTGATTGATGTTTGGCTAATTTGACGTATTCCAGCGTCTGCGAAATTTCGTCGACCCGTTTTGTGGTGATGAAAAATTTAAAATCATTGAACAATGTTGAAAACTAAAACTTCCGAAACCCAAATTTACCTGAAATTTCATTTTACTAATGACTTTTTTGTATTCTTTCATTATTTTTTTCTATGATTATCTGAAAATTTTAGGATAAAAACTGGTCCAGAACTGGTGATTTGACATTTTTTTCAGTAGACTTGTCATGACGAGTTTTTAGTTTTCATTTCTACAGTAAAAATATAAGAAATTATATTCAAAAAATTATTTTTGAAATTTGAATTCGGGACACAATAAAGACAATGAAAACTGTACAAGGAAATGTTTATAGATGTCACAATTTTTGACAAAATTGTTCATCCCAATAGACATCACAGTTCACGAGCCGGTGAATCGTCGGACAAAATTAGATTGATCATGATAAGTGAAAATAAGGGAAAGTAAACCGATTCGGATTAGAAAACCATATTGTTAGACGAAACGAGGTTCTCTTATATTTCGATGGATATCATTCTTGAAATGTAACCTTCATTCAATTTCTAAATCATAAATTAATTAGATCTCATATTCAGTAACCAAGATTAGAAAAAGACAAGAACAATCTTTTTCACCATTCGATGGTCTTACCTTGATTGCGACCTAAATTGAAATAGAAACACTTTGATTTTTGTTTGATCGAAGCAGACATTGAACAATTTTAATAGTTCCGGTTCTAATAAAATTTTTTTCATCGCAAACGACACGAAAGCTAAAAATGGTCGAGTAAAAAAGACAATGGAACAACGAAAAAGGCGCGAAACCGGCCTGCGAGGCAGCTCGATTGCGAAGGTGGGGCACGTGCGTGGCACGTCTTACAAATAAATAATTGACTGCTTGTGGAAAACTTGAACGATTCTAAGTGAGACGCGGAGAGTTGCGTAAAAGGTGCGATATGGAGGACACGGTTGACACGCCATTGTCATACAGTTATGACCAATCGCTTTTATGGAATGACGCGTGACAAACCGCGAAGCGCACATTGGCAATTTGAGCGTTTTCGAGTTTCGATCAGTGTGCGTCTTCTTTTATGCGACATTGCAGTCGCAGGAAATAGAATTCGCATTTGAAGTGTGCCGAAAATACGCGAGGAAAATGGTTTCGTCGAATCGGCGGCATTTTTGCTCAACGCGGGGCAAAAAAGACGAGACCGGCACGATACTTTTTGAAATACTATTTTTAAAACGTTAATGCATCCGTGTTGCAATTTCCTGGCGGTTACTGAAAACGAATCCTAATCGCCTGATAAAGTCAAACGAATATATTTTTATATCTTTTTTTATGAACAAACATGTTTTTTAACGATTAGAAAAAAAATTAAAATAAACAGTCGATTGTCTAAAATTCTAATGGAAAATTTTGTTGTTATTTTACGGAAAAAAACTGAAGGATTTCCATAGTGACTTTAACCTGAAAACATCAAAATTAAATATCAGACAAGCTTATATGTCTCAAGTTTTTTGAAGAAAAAAAGTCTTTGAAACGCCTATAATATGTTTCCGCGTTCTGAAACTGTTATGATTAATAGTGTCGAATTACGAAATCCTTGTCGCGGTGGTTTCTAATCTCTCCTCAATCTAAATATCGGTACCCAAAATGAATCGACAAAAATTGAACCGATACATCATACAAATCAATCTCTATCCATAAAATTTACATACCACACAGATACAAAACTGTGAAATATCTATATGTAAACAAAATTTTTTTTTAATAATTCCAAATCAATTTAATTTTCTTTTCTTTTTTCTTTCGAATCAAAAAAGTATTTCTCATAATGTAATTGGTCACCCCATGTGGAAATTTAGCTCGCGTACCAATGTTGATAAATGGCGCGAGGTTGCTTCAATACTGACTGACAATGGTCGTCACCCAACACTGGGCCAGCAA